>VMDO01006260.1:82216-102444 GCA_007922755.1 Pedetes capensis | reverse complement strand
TAGATATGGGCTAGTAATTTAGGAAGATCTCTGAATAAATTCCATATTGTACACTTTAATTGTAAAAATGAAATCATCAAAGAACTAGAAAAGTTTTTTTTAGAATCTTAGAGTAGGAGACTGTTTATAGAAAGATCAAAAATCCAGAAGTCATTGAGAAAGAGATTATATTGACTACATAAAAACTAAGTGATCCTATAATACAAAAACAATTACTACAAATAAAGACAAAATACAACCAACTAACTGGATAAAAAACTATTTGTAACAGGTGTCAATATATTTCTAATTTCTTTAATATATGAATAACACTTGCTCATTAATCAGAAAAAAGAGCAAAAAAGAAAAAGAAAGAAGTAATCAAATGGACAACAAATGGTCATGATCTACACATAAATGTGAAATATATTATGTAAGAAAGAAATGATGCAGGGAGGGAAGGAGGTCTCTTTCTTGAGTCTTAGCTCTGGTAGATAGGACTGATACTTAGCTGGTAGACACTTGTGTGGCCACACTAGTTACAGGTGGCTTGTACACAGTCTCATTCCTCAGTGCCATGCCCCTTCCAATTGTTATTTTAAATATCATCTCCACTAGTAGGAGTGGACAAACAATAAGCCAATACAAATACATATCAGTGTATCAACCTCTGCAGTACTGACATTTTGGACCAGATCATTGTTCATGTGGGGGACTGTCCCGTGCATTGTAGGACATTTAACAGCATCTCTGGCCTCTACCCACTAGATACCACTAGAAGCAATCCTCCATCCCCAGTTGTGACAACCACAAATGTTTCTAGACATTGTCAAATGCCTGCTTCTTTGTTGACAATTAGTGATAAGAGCTATAATACTTCAGGAATGGCATTCTGAAGTGTTATAAAGAAAATAAAGTTGGGTGAGGAGAGGCAGGATGATGGGAAGCTACTTATTACTTTCAGTAGGATGGGAAGGTAAGAGCTCCAAAAAGACACTTGTACAGAGAATGGAGATGTATGAGTCATGCAATTGTAAAGGAAAGAGAAGTCCAAACAGAGGAAACAGGAAGAGCAAGTACCCTGAAACATGAGTATATCTAGCATACTTGAGGAATAGTGAAAAAGCCAGTATATTGGAGCACAGGGGAAAAGCAAGGGATTGATAGATAAGGTCAGAAAGGAAACCAGGAACCAACTCTGTTAGAGTCCTGTAGGCCACAATAAGAACTTTTAATGTTAATTTTGGATAAATTTTTTTTAAAAAAGACCCACAGGAAAGTTTTGGGAAAAGACTGATAAGATCTATCTTATGTTAAAAGAAAAAAATGAATAAAATAGCTAAGAATCTTTTTATAAAAAAAATAATGAACTTCAGTTAGAATTAATGCAAAGGACTTTTAAAAATTGATGTTTACTTTTTTCACTTGGGATATTAGCTAAGACTAGAAAGTTAAAAGACCAGTGATGGAGAATCTTTAGGGATACAGTCACATTCCTCTGTTTTCAACAGATATGAGGTGGTACAGCTTCTTTGGAGGATAATTTATCAATACCTAATAAAATTTAAGAATTGGTATAGTTGCATTTGAAAGGAACTTCATATATAGATTTACTCATACATTTGTGTAAAAACATCATAAAGTTGCTTATTGCCAATTGTGGTGGCGCACACCTGTAATTCCAGCTATTCAAGAGGCTAAGGCAGGAGGATCACAGGTTCAAGGCCAGAGGCAGCCTGCGTAACTTAGTGAGACCCTGTCTCAAAGTAAAAATAAAGAAAAAATAGGTTGGGGTGCAGCTTGTTGGTAGAGCACTTTCCTAGCCCAGGTTTCATTCCTTTGTACCAAAAGAAATACAAAAATAAAATTGCTTCTTGCAGCATTGTTTGAAATAGCAAAAACAGCAATTTGCTCAGTGGTCACTAATATTGGACTGGTTGTAAAAATTGCAGCAAGGCCAATAATAAAAGCTGTACAGCAATCAAAAATGTATCATAAATCTATATTGACAAATATGGAAGGATCTCCAAATAATTATCGCTAGTTTAAGAAAAATAAAGCTAGTTACAAAAATACCTTATAGTATAATTCCATTGCTATTTGAAAGAATCTAAAAGGCACATATTATTTGCTTTAAGGATATTCATTTTCTGTGAATCTTGTTCTAGTTAACTGGTTTCTTCCCTAGAATTTACCTTGAACATAATAAAAAAAAGTTTACTGATGAATGGTTCCTTTTATTTGGATGCTTGGTTTCTGGAACTTTGCATATTTTGTAGATTTACATTAGGGAACTCTGCTTTTCTGAGGTGTTACAATAAGATCTTATTTAAGTGTAATCTTAAATATAATAATTTTAAAAGTAAAAATTTTATGCTTCTATATGGATTGAAAATTCCTGGAAGGATACAAAAAAAACTGTTAACAAACATTATCTTTGAGAGTGGCAGTAGATGTGAGAAGGGTAAGAGATTTTACATTTCATTTTATACATCTATGTAACTGTTCAATATTGTATCATATACCTATTTTCCATCATATTAATAATTTAAATTAAGATGAGAATATTCTTGAATTCAAGTACCATTTGATGAACAGTCTTTAACCCAGTGCTTCTGAACTCCTTTCTCCTGGGCCTGTCTCCCAGGGTTGCCTGTTGGAAATGATGACATGTTCATTTTTCCTAGTTTTTATTCTTAATTCTCTAAGACTCCATTTGCAGTCCTTCTGGCTCTCATTGCTCTTAGAGCTCAAGGTGACCATCTCTTGGGATCTGATCTGTGGTCCATCTGCCTGCTTCACTATCACCCAAACCTGGCCTTCCACCCAAAGGGCTAAGGCCAAAGTTTCAAACAACAACAACAACAAAAGAAAAAAATGACAAGTATCAGCAACACTCATGTGAGAAATTTATTGTGACATTAAAAGAAATAGACTTGATTAAAGATGCCCAATAACTGCACTGCATCCCATTTAGAGCTAAAGTTAAAATGGCAGTGGTCATGTTTTTTATTATGGAGTTGTAAGATTATTATGAGTATTATATGGCTTAGGGCTGTATGAACACACGCATGCTCAGCTCAGAAGATTTACTCATACCACACAACAAAGATAATTGCAAAATAGTAGAAGAAGGGTTTTTTGTTATTGTTCCTTTAATGGGCCCATTTTTTATGCCACCTGGGTCAGAACATATGAGAATGTTGTTTCAGATTGACTTGGTACTGTATATAGTTTGCAAGGGAGAATTTCTTACATGTCTGTTCCAACATGATTCACGTATAGTTTCTTTTTTCTCTCTCTCTTTCTTTTTTTCCCCCCCCCAGTACTAGAGGTTGAACCCAGGGCCTCACACATGTTAGTGAGTGCTCTGCCACTGACCTGTATCCCAGCCCCTTTTTTATTTTGAGACAGCGTTTCACTAAGTTATGCAGGCTACCTCTAGTCTCCTAACTTTGAATCCTTCTGCCTCAGCCTCCTGAATCACTGGGATTATAGACAGCTCCATGGTGCCCAGCCACCTGTCATCATTCTTAGACACTTTCCTGACCAATATTCCCACTTCCCAAGTCTGAGAAGAGTTTTTTCATCTCTGCTACTGTGATAGGTTACCCTGAGTTGTTAACATGTAGCCAATAATAAAGGATGGCATTTTGACATTTTCACAAGGAATAAAATAATGTATATAGGTGTAACTGTCAATTTTTGATGTTCAAACTTATTTCATGATTTTTTCTAACCTTTATTTTTTGGCTTTATTTCTAACATCTATTTCTGAGCAATTTTCTAGGTAAAAAAATTCCCTGATTTGTTGACATCTTCTAGCTGAATAACTGTTAGATTCCCATTTGGCCTTTATACGTTCTTCAGCAGCAGGTGGATAAACACTAAAGAGGAAAAAAATAGATAGTCTGAACCAGCCTAATAATCTATTTTTTTCTCTAATTGGTCAATGTCAGTAGTTATTTAGAATCTCCAATTAATAAATGTGGATTGCTTCTGCCAAAACAGTTATTATTTTTCCAATAATTGTATTGAGACAGTATCAATATGATCCCTCAGGTATCTACACTTTAGGGACTGATGGGATTCTATAAAACTATCTGAAAGCTAATTTGGTGAAATCCTATTTCATATTTTAATCATAGAATTGGAAAGATATTACTGAGGAAAGCAAATTCTTCAATCAGTTGAGTCAAAAGCTTTCAGGGAGGAAAAGATTGCTATGGTGATAATTATTGTGGTTTGCTGGATATTGTCTGGTAAACATTCCAGATCATCGTTGCTCCTAGTGATCAGCAGTTTCTGCCTTCAGGTTTTGAACATTTGGACAGATCTTAGCAATGCCTCCCCAGCTTTATGATCTACCTTCCAGTGTTTCCTTCCATTACAAACCCCTAGGAATTTCTGTTTTGCCTCAATATTTTCAGGTTCTACATAGAATTTCACTCCTTTCTCCTATACTTTTAAAATATACTAATGGACCTGAACCAGTAGTCCATTAGCACATGGTGTACTTTTTGAGAAAACTACTTAATCCCAGCCTGCAGTTGTAGCCCTGTGGCATCCGATCCCTTCAGATCTCAGAAGCTAAGCAGGGTCAGGCCTGGTTAGTACCCGGATGGGAAACCGCCTGGGAACATTAGGTGCTACAGGCTTGGGAAACGGACCTGCCAACCCACTCCCAAAAATCAATCTGCCATTGAAAACCCTGTGAACAGCAGAGACGACCTGACAATAGTGTTTCACCTGTTGTACACAGGATCGCTATGAGTCAGATACCGACTTGACGGCACCTAACAACAAACAACAACAACAACAACAACTTAACCCCAAATAATGTGTTAGTCCCCTAAGTTTGTAAGTTTGAACTTCCGTGTATTAAATAATGAATGGCATCTATTATGAGTAACATTTCACATAGAATAAACCTACTATTGTACAAAGTATGAGATATGTGCACCAGACCTGTAATTAGTATTCACCTAGCCTTAGAAGGACTCCTACCATAGCTTCTTATGTAAAGATCTGTCTTTACTGAAGTGTAAAAGGAAAAGACAGAAATCATATTTGTTCACATAATATTATTGGGCAGAGATGATTATGCTGCTATTATTCTAAAGTCTTTAAAAATATGATTACATGAGAAATTAAATGGTTTCAATTTTTAAAAATAGATTTTTAAAGTTAAGATACATGCATTTGCAATATAAAGCTTCTTGACATCTAATTTGAATTAATTGCTTTGTAACCTACATTTTTGTGGTCAAATAGAGTCATTGATAATCACTAATAAATCTGAATTCATTGTCAGCTTTTTGATTCTTTCATAGTCATATCACATTATAAGCTCTGACAAAGAACAGTTACATTAAATTTGTTTTTTTTTTTCATTTCAAATACCTTTGTAAAGGAGGATCTCTAAAGCTATACATAAATAAATAATTTTGAGCCAGATTTTTTTCCTCTGTGTGACTCTGTATGTTCTCTTTCTAGAACTGCCTTTGAAGTGGTGACAGGCTGAGAGATGGAAAAAGGAAGCAATAGAAGGAAATCAAAATATTGCTGCTGCTATTAAACATTGTTACATCAGTCCACCAACTTCAAAAGAACAGTGATGGGAAGTGGTGAGAGAAGAGATCGGATAGAATAAGTAAACAGAGATTTGAATAAAAGATTGAGAAACTTGAGTGTAATTCTGTAAGTAAAAGGAGGCCAGTGACAGTTCTTGGTCATGGTGTTGGCATAATAAGAAATCCATTTTGCAAAGATTAATCTACAACTCTGTCACAAGTAAATAGGAATCAAGAGATGAGTAACCACATGCTGTAGGAATCTGGTTATAGTTATGGTAGTCAGAGGTCCTGAATGCCTGGAGTAAAGTGAATGTTCTACAGAAGGCAAATGGCATTTAAGAAATGTAAAGAAGGAATAAGCAAAGCTCTGGGAGTGTTTGGTATAGGTGACAAAGAAGAAGGAAGAAGGAAAAATAGAAGAGAATCTTAGTATAGTGAGATTCATTATGAGACTTTCATAAAATTGCATCCTGTATTTTACACTTCTCTCCCTCTTTCAGCTTGCAATCATACCACCCTGGCATCTCATCCCATCACATCTTGGAAGCTAAGCAGGGTCGGCATGGTTAGTATTTGGATGGGAGACTGCCTGGGAATACCAGATGCTGTAGGCTTGGGAGAAGGACCTGGCAACCCACTCCCCAAAAAACAATCAGCCATTAAAAAGCCTATGAATAGCATAGAAGCACTGATGTAGTGCTGGGCAGGGCAAAGTGTAGGGGAGTGTTTCATTTTGTTGGACATAGGGTCTCTATGAGTTGGACTGTACTCAATGGTACCTAACAACAACTCTCCCTCTTTACCCACCTGCCTGCGTTTTTCTCCCTCCTCCTCCTAATTTTCTAATCTCCCTCTGCCCACACTAGTTCCCTTCTCCCTCCTGATGGAGCCCTTTGTATTTTTCAATCTTAGATATATACAAGGGAGAAGGACCTGGCAATCCACTCCCAAGGCAATCCCGAAGCACTCAGCCATTGAAAACCCTATGAGGGTCGCTATGAGTCGGATACCGACTCCACGGCACCTAACAACAACAACAATAACAGATATATACAATTATTTTTGTGTGTGTGTAGGTTATGTATGTATTCATCATATAGGAGCAAAAACATTGTATTTCTCTTTTTGAGTTTGGGTTATTTGTTTAAAATGATGATCTCTAGTTCAGTTCATTTTGCTGCAAATGACATAATTTCATTCTTCCTTACTGCTGAATAGTATTCTATTGTGTATATATACTACATTTTTATTGTAAAATTTTAATGTACAACTAACTGTGCTTCATTCTGACATGCATTTCATTGTGATATTTCCATGTATGCATTTCTTTGTACATTGCACAGATAACTTCCCCCTTACCCTCTTGTGCACCTCCTCCCTACTCTTCCCTGCACCAAATGCTTCTCTTCTCCTTGCATGTCTTTTTGTGGGATTATTTTTCTATGTACTCTTGCATCCCAATTATGATTTAAGTCCAAACTTTTTTCTGTATTGATCTATCTTTTTATATTGTCAGTAGTATTACATGAATAATCTAGCCTATTTGCATTATTACCATCCTTTGGTATTGTTGGTATTTACCAAACTATTAAAGTTGGGCTGTTTACTGTGAGGTCACCTCTCTCTCATTCCTTGCTCCTCCTTATCCTTCCTCTCCCTCCTGTCTTCTCCCCTCATTGCTTCCTTTTCCTAGATTCCTCCCTCCTTCTTTCCACTCCCTAAATTGTCCCTTCTCCGCTAAGTTTACATTAGATTTTTTATTATGTTCCAATTTCTGTATAGGATTTTTTCCTTCTTTTAAATTTGATTCATCTCCCACATATGAGTGAGAACATATGGTATTTCTCTTTTTGGGCTTGTGTTCATTCACTTAAAATAATTTTTTCCAATTCCATCCATTTTGCTGCGAATGGCCTTATTTCCTTTTTTTTCTCTTTTTTTTTTTTTTTTTTTTTTTTTTTTTTTTTTTTTTTTTTTTTTTTTTTTTTTTTTTTTTTTTTTTTTTTTTTTTTTTTTTTGATTGCTGAGTAGTATTCCCTTGTGTATATGTACCATAGTTTTTTTTAATCTATTCTTCTGTTGAGGCACTTTGGTTGATTTCATATCCTTGTTATTATGAAAAGTGTTGCATTGAACATGAAGATGCAGGTGTCTCTGTGGTATGGTGACTCATTCCCTTTTGTGTATATTCCTAATAGTGGTATAGCTGGGTCATATGGTAGATCTATTTTTGGTTTTCTAAGGTACCTCCATATGTATTTCCAAAGTGGTTGGACCAATTTACAGTTCCATCAGCAGTGTAAGAGGGTTCCCTTTTCTCCACAGCCTCGTCAGCATTTGTTGTTATTTATTTTGTAGATCTTGGCCATTCTTACTGGAGCAAGGTGGAATTTCAGCATTGTTTTGATTTGCATTTCCCTAATGGCTAGGGATATTGGACATTTTTTCATGTGTTTCATGGCTTTACGGGCCTCTTCATTTGAGAACTGTCTGTTCAGTTCCTTTGCCCATTTGTGTATTGGGTTATTTGTTTTCTTGGATATTGTTTTCTTGAGTTCTTTATAAATTCTGGAAATTACTCCTCTGTCCTATGTACAGGATATGAAGATTTTTTCCCATTCAATGAGGATTTCCTTAACTCTGTTGTTTCCTTTGCTGTACAGAAGCTTTTTAATTTCATGTAATCCCATTTATCTATTCTTCTTGCAATTTCTTGAGCAATTGGAGCCCTATTAAGGAAATGCTTTCCTATTTTAATCCAGTCCTCTGTTGATGGACATCTGGATTGGTTCCATACCTTTGCTATTGAGAAGCATGCTGTAATAAACATGAAAGTGCAGGTGACCCTCTGGTATGATGACTTATCTTCTTTTAGGTATATACTCAGGAGTAGTATAGCTGGATTAGTCAGTTGTTAGTTGTTGTTAGGTGCCATCGAGTCAGTATCCGACTCAGAGCGACCCTCATAGGGTTTTCAGTGGCAGATTGTTTCAGGATTGCTTTGTGAGTGGGTTGCCACATCCTTCTCCCATTTTGTGGTGCTGGGAATCGAACTTGGGACCTCAGAAACTACAGAGCGGCACTCTACCAACTGAGTTAAATCCCCACCCCAGGATTAGTCAGTAGCATTCCTATATACCAATAATGAATAGGAAGAGAAATAAATCAAAATAATGATCCCATTCACAATATCCCACCAGAATTTTAAATAATTAGTAATTAATCTAACCAAAGATACCAAAGACCTCAACAACAAAAACTTCAAAACATTAAAGAAAGAAATTGAGGAAGACATTAGAAGAAGAAAACACCTCCCTTGCTCATGGATCAGAAGCATTAATATTGTGAAAATTGCTATACCACAAAAAGTAATCTACTGATTCAATATGATCCCCTCAAAATTCCAACAATATACTTTACAGAAATAGAGAAAACAAACCTAAAATTCATATGGAAGCACAAAAGATCCTATATAGCCAAAACAATCCTAAGCAGCAAAAGCAGTGCAGGAGGCATCACAATACCTGACATCAAATTATATTGCAGGGCCACAGTAACAAAAACAGGTTGGTACAGGAACAAAAACAGGCATGAAGGTCAATGGAACAGAATAGAAGGCTCAGAAATTAGCACACACAGCTATAGCCACCTGGTCTTTGACAAAGGGACCAAAAGCATATGTTGGAGAAAAGATAGTCTTCTCAACAAATGGTGCTGGAAAAACTGGATATTCATATGTAGAAGAATGAAAGAATACCCTGTATGGAAATTCAACTCAAAATTTAAGGACATCTTTTTAAGAAAGTCTAGCCATCTAGAATATAATAGTTGTAATTTTAAAATCAAATGATGGAGAAAAAGACATAACCAGCCATTGTCATTAATCCACTAATAAATATAGAAGAAATTGTGTTTCATGAACCACAACATCTGGGAGACTGTTGATGTTGTGCACTGTATGACTCTTCTGCATATTGGCATTCGTATGAATGCTGCCTCTGGAAATATGCAGGGAACAACCTACCCTTCTATACTTAGTGCCTGTGAGTATTATATCTACATACCTTTGGAAACAGTTGAGAAAAATCTGAGGAAACCCCATTCACTCACTCCTCAGATGCCTTCTTATTCAAACACGCCTTCAGGGAGGATTTGTAAGGATTCTAATTTCCTAAGGAAAGGTCATCCATACTTTGGTTACCAATGTTGTTGTTAGGTGCCGTCGAGTTGAGTCCGACTCATAGCGACCCTCATAGGGTTTTCGATGGCAGATTGTTTCGGGATTACCTTGGGAGTGGGTTGCCAAGTCCTTCTCCCATTTTGTGGTGCTGGGAATCGAACTCAGGACCTCAGAGACTGCAGAGCAGCGCTCTACCAACTGAGCTAAATCCCAGCCCCTGGTTACCAATAAGAGGAAGAAAAATAGTATGAGTATATTCCTGTGAATAGAGATGGGAAAATTCATAGAAGGAAGAATTCTTCTCTCCACTAAATCTCTCCTCTCTGCTTTCTAAGATGAAATAGAGGATAAGAATTCTCTACTACATTAGTTTCCTAGGGCTGCCATAACAAGTTACCAGAAACTTGGTTGTTTAAAACAACAGAAATTTATTTTCTCACAGTCCTGAAAGCTAGAAATCTGATATCAAGATATCAGCAGGGCTATGTCCTCTCCAGTGGTTCTAGGGAAGAATCATTGCTGTTCTCTTCCAGCTTCTGATAACTTCTAGCCATCTATGGTGTCCCTGGACTTGTAGCTGCATCACTCAACACTTCACCTCCAAGTCATGTCACTTCTCCTCTGTGTGTCCCTGTGGATGTTCATCTCTCCCTAGAAGAACATCTGTCATTGTATTTAGGGCCTACCATAGTCCACTATGATCTTACCTTAAAATCCTTTACTAATTGCATCTACAAAGATTTTATTTCCAAATAAGGTTACATTGAGAAGTTCCAAGTGGACATGAATTTGGGGGAGAATACTAAGCAAACCCACTCCCTATGTTGCTGTTGTTGTTAGGTGCCATATTGTTGGGACTGACTCAAAGCGACCCTGTGTACAACAGGGTGAACACTCCCCGACACTGTGCCATTCCCAGCACTATTATCAGTGCTTCTCCACTATTCATAGGGTCTTTAATGGCTGATTGTTTTTTTTTGTTGTTGTTGTTGTTGTTATTGTTTTTTGGTTTTTGTTTTTCGTTTTTTTGAGAGTAGGCTGCCAGGTCCTTCTCCCTAACCTACAGCACCCAGTATTCCCAAGTGGTCTCCCATCCAAGGACTAAACAGGCTGACCCTGCTTAGCTTCCAAGATCCGACAGGATCAGATGCCACAGTGGTCCGGCTGCAGGCCCTTCCCATCCTCATGCAAAAACTTGACCATTGCAAAGCCATGCTTTCGTATCTCTTAAAGAGAATTCTAAGATTTTATAGTTGCTGAGTTTTACAAAGGTGCAGAAGCAGTGAGTTCTAATTCCAAAGCTAAAAACAGGAACATAACAGCCACAAGACGAACATGGGGGTGGGTTAGAGAAAAAATGTTTTGGTTGAAGAAAGCACATTAAAGAAAAGTCAGGGTTTCCAAGCGCTCCTGCTTTCACCTCTTGAGAGAACAGCCTTCCCATGAGTAATGACTTGGACATGCATTCTTCTTACAGGCCTTTCCCTCCTTGCTATAGACAAGTCCTGTTTTTATTTCATTATGAAAGAAGAAAATGAAGGAAGATAGGCTACAAGTCCACAGGCATGTTATCTGACTCTTTCTTTTCATAAAGCAAAAACCTTTTATTTTGTTGTTAATTGATGTTTAAATTATACAATTAGTTATTATCTTGATCTTTCCTTTCATTTTCTAATTTAGCATATTCAAGCATGATTGGAATATTTTCTTTTATCTGAAACCTCCTGATTGTTTATTAATGTAAAATAAAATGTGAGGGACTTTTAAAATATTAGTTTATAATTCTTTTTGAAGTTTATATAAAATGGTGGGTTTTTAAAAATTCATCACAATTTTTTTCCTAACATGAATTCTTTATCCTTACATAAAAAGAGGAGTCAATGTGAGAAAAGATGTTAGATTCATAAAACTGTATTCTTCTTACTCTTTGTTGCTTTCACATTTTCATGTAGCAAAATTTCCTTTTCAGTATTGGGGAGACTAAACCCAGGGCCTTGTGCATACTTTGCAAGTGTTCCACCACTAAGTTGCACTCAAAAGCCCTTTTTTATTTTTTATTTTGTTAGGGTCTCCCTAAGTTATGCAGGTTGCCTCCAGCCTCAAACTGGCTATCTTCCTGCCTCTGCCCCTTGAGTTGCTAGGATTACAGGACTGTGCCACTGTACCTGGCTTCATGTAGCAAGTAAAGATTTTCATCATTATAGAAATTCAATAACTTTTTCCTATATAAGGTCAAATCTGTTCTGCTGTGTAAATTAAATAATAAGAATAGAGGAGACATGTTTAGCCATAATGCTAGGGGCTAATAGTAAAGAGATGGATAAAACTCTGCCCCTGTTTTGGAAGTTCTGAACAAATAAGTATTAAACAAATAATTATAAAAAGCATAAAGTGGTATGTGCTGCAGTAGTGATATTTACATATTGCCATGACATTATGGAAGACAACCTGGTTGAAGAAGGCTTCATTGGGAACTGACATTTGAGCTAAATCCGAAAGGCTAAGAAAGATTTTGCCTCCAGGCCCAATGACACACACCTGTAATCCCAACAACTCAGGGGGCAGAAGCAGGAGGACTACAAATTCGAGGCCAGAGGCAGCCTGCATAATTTCCTGAGACCCTGACTCAAAAATAAAAAATAAAAAATGGACTGGGGCTGTAGCCCAGTGGTAGAGCACTTGAAAAGTATGTGTGAGGCCCTGGATTCAACACCAAAGTGCTGCGGGGGCAAAAAAAAAAAAAGATTTTGCCAAGCAGAAGATAAGTTGGAAAAGAATATTTTAGATGAAATAAATAGCTGTGTTAATTCATAGATTCTACTGTGTTCAGAAAACAGTAAGAAATGTATTGCATAGCTGGGTGTGGTGGCACACCCCCCTAAGATAAGTTGGAAAAGAATATTTTAGATGAAACAAATAGCTGTGTTAATTCATAGATTCTACTGTGTTCAGAAAACAGTAAGAAATGTATTGCATAGCTGGGTGTGGTGGCACACCCCCCTAAGCCCAGCAACTGGTGAGGCTGAGGCAGGAGGATTGCGAGTGAATTAGAGGCCTGAGGCAGTCTGTGTAACTTACCAAGGCCCTGTCTCAAAATAAAATAAATAAGCAAATTCAAAATAAAAGAGGGGCTGGCAGGCAGGCAGGCAGGCAGGCAGGCATGCAAGCAGGCAGAGAGGGAGGAAGGAAGAGAGTGAGGGAGTGAGGGAAATGTACCTAAAGAATAGGATGTGCACAGCAGATGGAACATAATATGAAATAAGGACAAAATAAGAAAGCAGATTAGGATCCAGTTATGATGTACTTTATCCATGTCCTAGGGGTTTAGCTCAGTTGGTAGAGTGCTACTTTGCCCTCTCTGAGGCCCTGAGTTCTATCCCCAGCACCATAAAAATGGGAGAAGGACCTGGCAGCTCACTCACAAAGCAATCCCGTAACAATCAGCCATTAAAATCCCTGTGAGGGTCACTATGAGTCCAACATGACACAACAGCACCTAACAACAATGATGTATTATAATGTCTCTTTTAAATCATGTTTCTTTACATTCTTCTGCTTCCAAAGCCAAGCTATGATGTTTATCAAACCAGAGAAGGGAAAATACTGGAAAATAAAGTGGTCTTTGATTAGCTCTGAGTCTCCAAGCAGACAGTTTTTTTATCCATTCAGGAAGATAATATTTGAGAGAGCCAAGATCTGTAAGAGAGATAAAAGGATGGACTAAATTCTTTGATTTCTCACCTTGATATTTCAAAAGCTAGCCTATATAGTTTGTGTGTGGGATGTCCGATCCAAGCTGGAAGGCTGAGCTCAAAGCGCCTTCCCCTTTCAATCCTTGTGGGTTACAGCAGAAAGAAAAGGGGTAGGAAGAGTGAGGAGGGCAAGTACCAGGCACAGGTTTCCTTTTTCTTCACAGTTCATGCTTTGAGGCAGCAGAATTGGAGGTGGAAAGTGGAGCATGAGAAGGAAGAGCACTTAGGAAAATTGAAACACAGATACCACAGGCCAAGGGATTCACTCCTCAGGAGCAGTGTTAGGGTTGGCCCCGGCTTAGAAGAACCCCTTCTTTCACCCAGCGCAATGTCCACCACAGTGTGGGAACCATCGTATGGAGCAGGAGATGCATGAGGGTCACATAAACGAACCTGAGCCTAATCTCCTGGCCCCTGAAGGCTGACGAAATTCCTACCTGATTCCAGACACTCCTGAGTTCCTTAGGGAGAGAACTTGACTGGGAATGCCCAGGCCAGCGCAGCCTGGAGTCACCAAGGAGGGTAATGGGCAGACTTCAGCAGTAGGTGCCCCTACATCAACACTAGAATCTCATCTCTGATGGTGGCCAGTCTGGGGAGAATATCCACCCAGCCTTTTCACACTGTCAGCTGGTGCTGGTGGGTGCTCTGATGGGGGGATACAGAGGTGAACAACACAGGCAGAACCTTCTGATGAAGGGGTTTTCTTCTTGAGATAGGCTCTCACTGTGTAACCCAGGATGGCCTCAAACAAGTTGTCAATGCTCCTTCCTCAGCCTCTTGAGTACTAGGGTTATAGGTGCAGCTACCACGCCCTGCTCTGATGAAGTGATTTTTGAGTTGAGCCCAAATGGTAAGAAATCCACACATGAGGAGCTGGAAAGATGTGAAGTAGAAGAGAGCATTGTGAATGAGGAGGACAGGGGCAGGAAATGAAGGTAAAGTAGAGGCCAGAGAGATAGGGCTTGGTAGGCCATAGTGAAGAGTTAATGTTTTATTCTAATTGCTATTGGGGAATCACTGAAGGGTTGCATGAAGGGGAGTGATATGCTCAGATTTACACACAAGGAAGATAGCTGTGGACTATGAAAAGGACAAACTGGAAGAAACTAAAGGAAAATAGGGAGGCCAATCAGAAAGCTACTGTAGTGTTCCAAGTGAGGGATGACAGAGAGACTTAGACCAAATTGTGAGAGTGGATTCAGTGCGTACTGTTGGATTTTGTATGTATTGTGGAAAGAGAATAAAAAAGATTATGTGCATAGCATAGTGTTGGGGAGTGTTTCATTCTGTTGTACATAGGATTGCTATGGTTGGACCCAACTCGATGGCACCTACCAACAACAAGAAGTAGAAATAGTCAGTGTGTCTTGTTCATAGGTCTGGTTGGGATCTGAGCAAAGAAAAATGGATACTGTCAGGGTTTGTTGTTGGTATGAGCAGTGGTGTATTTTCCTGACACAGGGAAGGTTTGGTGGGAGATGAGTGGATTTGAGAAGAGGTAGAATCAAGAGTTTTGTCTTGGTCATGTTAATTTTGAGGTGACAATTAGATATCCAAGTAGAAATGTCAAGTTTAGAGATAGAAATACAAGTCCAGAGAAGGAGAATTTGGGGTGGATATGAAACATTATTTTATATGTCATCTGTAGCATATAGATGGTATTTAATGCCAAGAGTCATCTAGGAAGAAATCATCTTGATGAGGAATGAGGAAGTCCTTCCCTTACTACACCACAGGTTGTATGAGCTGCACAATCTTTTCCTCTCACCTCAAAGAATCTTGGGGACAAAGAATGGAAAGAGAGGAAACCTGAGAGCCGGTACTCTTCCTGAAGTAATTATACATCTACCCAAAGGGATGTTTAAAATTATTTCACTGGATTATATCTACAGGTATAAATTGAAATTGAGATTTTCTTTTACCCACTACACTACTGTGAGGGCTTGCGGAAAATACCCAGTCAACCTTACAGAAAATAAAGAAATTCTGTTTTCTTTGCTCATCTGAGTATAGTATGAATAAATCTGAGATCTTGCCTTGTAATTTTAAACCCAATAATCCTTATTATTATTAAATGTATACTTCTATTGCTCTCTTGAAATGAAATTCATGGATAATAAAACTGACCTACAAATAATTTCAAAAAAAGTCAATATAATATTTAATGTCATATATATAAGAAAAATCAGGAGGAAGTAATTCATAATAAAGTAATATGCATTTCAATATGTCATTCCTCAAGTTACAGCTACATTGGAAAACATGAAATAGTCAGATCCTTGCTTGTATCTATTATACACTCACCAGAACTGTGGCAGCCACAAATGCAGGTATGTTTTTGGCAACTGAAATACCCTAAACATTGTCCAAATTCAGTAGCATGATTCTCCAAAATGGAAAAAAAAGAAATGAAATGAAACGAAACTTTTGTAAGGTTTTGAACAAAACAAAGTCCATACTCCCCTCAGTTTATACAATGTTCCCATTCCTGGAAAACTCTTGTTTAAATGCTTAGATAGATTTCCCACTGCATTAATTTCTCAGGAGATATTTGAAAGTTGTCTATGATATGAGGCAAGTGTTCACTGAGAAAGTCTAGCCTCCCAGGCCCAGCCCAATAAGAGCCAATAGTGCCCTCAATCTCTGTGACAAACAAAATGCACCCACAAGTTAGCAAATACTCCCTAAGGACAGTACCAGTCCCAATGAGGACTACTCTAAGATTATCTTTTATTTAATAGGGAATCAGCAAAAAAAAAAAAAAAAAAAAAAAAAAAGATAAGCAGAAAGGTGTCCATATATCAATATTCTAGAAGATAACACCAATTGCATTATATGCATTGAAATGGGTAGAAATTACTGGCTAACAGTCCCATTCAGTGACTGTTGCAATGTTTCAGATAATAGATAACAACAGCTAGACTAAGATCAAATCATTATAAAAAAGAGAAGAATCAAAATCTAAAGATAGTCTAAAGCAAAATGAAAAACTGCAGCTCATTGGACATAGATTACGGAGTAGAGAGGTATCCAGGATGGCTCTGAGCTTTCTAATTTGAGAGTCCAGATAAATGATAATGTCATTAATTATATTAATGAATATAGGAAGAAAAGCAGATTTGAAGAACAAGGGGGAAGGAGATAAGTTAAATTCTGTTTCATGCATATTAAGTTCAGTTGGTAGAGTGCTGCTTTCCACTTTCTGAGGACCCAGTTTCCACCCCCAGCACCGCAAAAACGGGAGAAGGATGAAGCAGTCCACTCCCAAAACAATCCTGAAACAGTCAGCCATAGAAAACCCTATGAGGGTGGCTGAGTTGGACCAGACTTGATGGCACCTGATGACAAGCTTGAAGGAGCCGCAGGGCAGTTTTGCTTTCACTGTTTGTTCATATTAATTCATTCAACAAGTATGTCTGTCAACCTTTTGCCCAGTACTGAGATTCTTGCCAAATTCCCTGCCCTTGAGGAAAGTACCATCTAATGACAGAGAAAGATTTGTTGATAATTATGCACACACTTTTCCAATTGTATTTATAGTTAGTGAAGTTGTAATAGATGCAATAGCTTCACACCCAGTGAAAGGCTGAGCTAATTAGTGTGGACAATAGACAGCCCCTGCCTGAGAAGTGCAAGCAACTTTTATGCTATCCTGTTTCTCAACCATGCTTCTCTATGTCCCTCTGCCTTGGTAACATATGACGCTGGTAGAGAAGCACTGAGATGACCTGTGGTTCAGTTATCTTCAGTAATTGTCTTGTGGTCTCTGAGCCAGGCCTGCAAACTTTATTATCCATCAAGACTTTCACATGACAATGGACTCACTACATCTTCCATAATGACAAAGTGCCCATAACTAAACTTACTGGGGGAAAATAAAATAGAATGCTTCTTCCTATCCAAATCTGGACTTACTGTTACAAAACACCCCTTGGGGGAGCCAAAGGGCAACTGACCTTTTAAAAGTCTCATGTACAACCATGGTGTAGGCTCCTCACACCTGCATCCCTATGTCAAAGGATAGTTAGGCACACCTGGAAATGTCTACCCGCATCTCAATGTCACATTTCCTCCGTCCCCGTGAAGTTCACCTCCATTTTCCAGGCTTACATGTGTACACTACAAAAAAGCTGATTATTTCAGAAAATATATGAAACCAATATTCAAAAATTAGAAGAACCAAAGGCCAATCTAACAAAATTGCAAAGCAGATCCTGCAAAGCCAGCAGGTTTTCAGCCAGAATCATTTTGATTACTCAATACTTCTGATATCCCAAAGGAAATTTGTCCCAAAGGAATGTCTTCCTCTTCATTTTATACCTTGTGAAGAAAAGCGGTGCAGCAATTGCTCAAATGAGATAAAATTTCAAATATTTTTAGAACAACAGGAAGAGCATTTTCTCTGTGGATACTAAGTTTCTGTTGCTATAATCTGGCTAGCTGATGTTCACATCATCTATCTTCAAATCACTTGATATCAAATTGGCCAGGAGTCATAGCATTAACATAAGGAGAAATGTGAAAGATTTTCCAAATTTTAATATAATTTTAATAAATTACTACCTTTTGAACTCACAGTTTAAAAAATCAACATGTGTGAACTTCTGAATTTTTCCCCATCCTAAAATCATAGTGAACATACACACCCTACTTTTATGTGTAGAACAAATATAAAATATTATAATCCAGATTAAAGTAGAAGTAAAAAGTTTAGTGTCTACTGCATTTTAAAAATATCTCAGAGCTAAATGATCATGAATTTATAAAGCTCTCAACCATTGTGCAAACATGGGGTAACTCTGTTAAGAAAATCTAGGTCATTAAAGAGTTTGTGGAAACATAATTAAATAAGGATGCTCCTAGAGATGAAGAAGACAGTTTTGCATTTGTAATGTGCTATTTTCATATCGTTGACAATTTGAAAACTGTAGATACTAGCATCTTGGTAGAACTGCAGTCTATCAAATATCTAAAGAATAATTCATTTGTGCTGTTGTTAAATTAGAAAGTTGTGGAACATTATGTACTAAAATAGTCCAAGTGTTTTTAATAAATAATATAATGTATATAGGATTGCATAAGTAGATAAACACAAGCCATCATTTTTCTTTTAACTACAATTCCAATGAAGTTAGATTTAGGTGCATTTCTGATATGTGTGCTTTTATTTAAAAAATTATCGTTCTGTTACTGAAATGATAATTGGAAAATATTGAACTACCTTGATAATTGGGGTCAGAAAATATGGCAATAAATTTATTCTAATTTTAGGGCATATATATAACCAAATGTATTTAGAAAATGAGATCTCATTTATAATCTCTTTGGGAGGTTTTATTCAAAATCTCAGATATGGGAACCTAGGAAACATAAGCTGATGCAATATTCTGAAAAATCCTCTGGGAAAAGAACATTTACAAAACAAGCATGTCAGATGAATTGTGTTCCAGAATTTCAACCAAAATGTTAAAGCTAAAGGCAATACTGGATCATAAAAATAAAATTATTTCACATTGTCCATTTAAATCATTCTCTCTGTTTAGGGACTACGATAATTACAAGAATATATCCCTCATCTGAAACTTGAAACCTATAGTCATTTTGTCTCTTGCTTCAAAAAAATATTATTGTTTTTATGATAGCATTTGGGTTAATAAAAGTAATAAAATGAAAGAGTCCTCAAATAGTATAATACTTCAATAGCTCCCACTCTGGCTGTACCCACCTAAGAATGTTAAAGCAAGATTAATGTTTACAAAATATCCCACAGGATTTGAGAAAATTTTTATGAGTTTGAATATTGAATTTCCTATGAGGAACATTTGCATTTTACCACTGCATAAAAGGAAGTAAATAAGGTGGAGGTAATTTAAAACATTTTGCCAAATTATAACTTTTGAATACCTACCAAACTATTATGATTAGTTAACATGGAGAAAAGCTTTTTAATTTTTAATTAAAGTTTTCTAAAAGTATAAAGACTCCTCACTCTAATTTTGGCTTATAGTTTGAAATGTTAATATATGATAATGAAGGTACCTTCTGAATTAGGAGTAGAAAGTCATCACTCTGATATTTATTATAATATATCCAACAAAAAATTTGGTTCTATGAATTTAGCAAGATAAAATAACCTGTGATTTTGTTTTTGTTTTTGTTTTTGTTTTTGTTTTTTTGGCAGGGTCTCCCTGTGTAGCTCAGGCTGTCTTGGAATTCACTGTGTAGACCAGTAGACCAGGCTGAACTTGAACTCATGCTGATCCTCCTGCCTCTTTATTCTCCACATACCTGCTCTCTCTTGCTATTTCTGACTCAATAATAACCATTCTTAACGATGTGAGGTGGTGTCTTGTGGCTTTGAGTTGCATTTTCCCAATAGCTAATAAAAGTGAGCATTTTTCCATCAATTTGTTGTCCATTTAAACTTCTTTGAAGAAGTATCTGTTCATATCCTTTGCCCATTTTAATTGGATTATTTGGGTTTTTGTTATTCAGTCTTTAAAATTCTTTATATATTCTTTAGTTCATTTTTTGCCAGAAGAATAGTTTGCAAAAAAAATTCCCATTCTATAGATTGTCTCTTTATTATTTGTTTCTTTTGCTGTGTAGAAGCTTCTTAGTTTGACATAGTCCCATATATCTATTTTTGTTTTTGTTTCTCTGTTTTGGGTGTCTTATCTAAAAAATAATTGCCTATGTCTATGCTTTTTTTTTTTTTTTTTTTTTTAAAATTTTTTA
>VMDO01006260.1:0-82116 GCA_007922755.1 Pedetes capensis | reverse complement strand
GTCTATGCTTTATAGTGTTTTCCCTATGTTTTCTTCTACTAGCTTCATAGTTTTTGGTTTTACATGATGTCTTTGGTCCATTTTGCATTTATTTTTATATAGTGTGAAAACAGGACAAGTTTTAATTTTCTGCACTTGAGGATACAGTTTTTTTTACCACCATTTCTTGAAAAGACTAAATTTTTCTTCAATGTACACTTTTGGAGGCTTTCTCAAGAATCAATTGGCTATAATATATGTGGTTATTTCTGGGCACTCTATCCTACGCCATTTTCTGTGTGTCTGCTTCATGCCAATCTCATGCTGGTTTTTGTTACTGTTTTGTGATGTGCTTTGAAGTGAGCAAGTATGATAACCTTCAGCTTTGCTCTTTTTGCTCAAGATTGCTTGGTTACTAAGAGTCTTTTATGCTTCCATGGGTATTTTAGGATTATTTTTTCTAGTTCTGTGAAGAATGTCATTGGTATCTTGATAGATATTGCATTAAATCTACAGATTACACTGGGTGGTATGGACATTTTAACAATATTAAGTCTTCTAATCCATAAATATGGGAGATCTTTCCTTTTGTATGTGTGCCCTCTTTATTTCATCATAGTTTTGTAATTTTCATTATAGAGATTATACACTTTCTTGGTTACATTTATTCATAGGGTTATTATTTTTTGCAGCTATTGTGAAAATGATTCCTTTCATGATTTCTTTCTCAATACTCTCATTATTTGTGTGTAAAATGCTACTGATTTTTGTTATGTTGATTTCATGCAACTTTACTGAATTCATTTACCAGCTTTAACAGCATTTTGGTTGAGTCTTCAGGTTTTCCTCTTTATAGAATTATATGATCTCCAAACAAGGGTAGTTCAACTTCTTCCTTTTCTATTTGTATGCATTTTATTTTTCTTGCCTCATTGCTCTTTTCTGACCATATCAAGTAAAACTAGAAATAAACCAATGAAAGAAATTTCAGAAATTATATAAATTCATGGAAACTTAACTACATGCTACTGAATGAACAATGAGTTGCTGAAGAAATTAAAAGGGAAATTAAAATTTTTCTTGAAGCAAAAAATAATGGAAACAAAACCATTCAAATTGGTGGGATATACCAAAAGAAGTACTAGGAGGGAAGTTGATAGCAATAAGTACCTATGTCAAAATTTTATCAAAAGATTTAAATAAAACAACCTAACAGTACATCTCAAGGACTTAGAAAAGCAAGAGCAAACCAAATCCAAAATTATAAGATCAGAACAGAAATAAGTGAAATGGAGAAAAAAATACAAAAGATCAATGAAGTAAAAAGTTGATTTTTTGAAAAGATAAACAAGATTGATAAGCCTTTAATTAGACTAAGAAGATAAAAGGACTGAATAAATAAGAGATGAGAAAAGAGACATTACAACTGATATCACAGAAGCACAAGGGATCACTAGAGGCTATTATAAAAAGTTATTCACCAACAAATTAGAAAACCTAAACAAAATGGATAAATTTCTAGATGCTTAAGTCTACCAAAAATGAATTATGAACATGTAAAAAACCTAGCAGACCAGAAATGAGTAATAAAACTGAAGCAAAATTAAATTCTACCAACAAAGAAAAGTCCATGCCCAGATGTCTTCATTGCTGAGTTCTACAAAACTTTAAGAAGAAATAATACCAATTCTTCTCAAACTATTTCAAAAAACCAAATGGAGAGATTTCTTTCAAATCAATTATACAAAGTTAGCCTTACCCTGACACCAAAACAACAAAAAAAGAAGACAAGGACATAACAAAATAAGGAAATTACAGACCAATATCTCTAATGAACATAGATAAAAAAAAATTCCCAACAAAATACTAGCAAATTGAATCCAACATCATATCAAAAAGATCATTCAACCTGACTAAGTGGGATTTATCCCAGGAATGCAAGCTTGGTTCAACATTTGCAAATCAGCAAATGTAATACATCACATCAACAAAATGAAGGATAAAAATCATGATTGTCTCAATAGATGCAGAAAAAGTATTTGATAAAATTCAATATCCCTTAATGATAAAAACTCTGAATACATTAGGTATAGAAGCAAAATATCTCAGCATAATAAAGGACATATATTTAACAAATCTACAGCCAACATCATACTGGATGAGGAAAAGCTGAAAACGTTTCCTCTAACATCTGGAATATGATAGTATAGCTACTTCAACCATTCTTATTATGGTCATGTTTATTTGGGGTCCTATGGGCATCCTGGATGTCCACATCTTCTTAAGATCGGGGAAGTTTTCAGCTATCATGTAATTGAATAGATTTTCCATGCCACCCCCTTTCTCTTCCCTTTCAGATACTCCCAAAATGAGAATGTGTGTTCATTTATTCATATCTTCTTTCTTTCCTTGCTTTTCTTTTTCTTTTTTCCCCATCTCTCTTTCCCTGATAGCTATTTCAAAAGAACTATCTTCAAGTTTTCAAGTTCAGAGATTCTTTTTTCCACTTGATCTTGTCTATTATTGAGGCTTTTACCTGTATTTTTGTTTGTTTAACTTTTCCCCCCAAGATTTCTATTTGGTGCTTTTTCAGATCCCTATCTCCTTGCTGAATTTCTTATTCATATCATTTATTGTTTTGCTAATTTCATTCAACTCTCTTCAGTCTCATTGGGTTTCCTGATAATCATTCTTTTAAATTCTTTACCAGACATTTTATCAATATAGTTTCATCAATTTCATCAATATAGGAATCTATTGCTACAGAATTATTGCATTTATGTGGAGGTGTCATATTACTGTGTTTTTTCTTATTTCTTGTGACCCCACATTGAGATTTGCATATCTGGTAATTCAGTCACTTTTACTACTTTTTACTTTTTTTTTTTTTTTCCTCAATGCTGGGCATCAAATCCAGGGCTTCACACATGGTAGGCCAACAATCATTCACTGAGCCATATCCTCATCCCTTATTTGTACTACTTGTTCACTTTAATATATCTACATATGTATAGTTTTTTTTTTCTTACTTTAGGTTAGATTTAGTTCCCACTTATGGGTGAGAACATATGGTGTTTCTCTTTTTGGAACTGGGTTAGATCACTTAAGATGATGTTCTCCAATTCCATCCACTTTGCTGCAAATGACATAATTTCATTCTTCTTTATTTCTGAGTAACAGTCCATCGTATAAAAATACCACAATTTTTCAATCCACTCCTCTGTTGATGGACATCTTGGTTGATTCCATACCCTTGCTATTGTGAAGACTGCTGCATTAAATATGGAAATGCAAGTGTCCCTGTAGTATGATGACATATCTCCCTCTGTGTATATTCCCAGGAGTGGTATAACTGGGTCATGTGGCTGTTCAATTCTTAGTTTTCTAAGGTACCTCCATATTGATTTCCAAAGTGGCTGAACTAATTTATAGTCCCACCAGCAGTGTAAAAGCTTTCCTTTTTCTCTGCATCCTCACTAAGCATTTGTTATTATTTATTTTGTTAATCTCGACCATTCTTACTGGAGTGAGATCTCACTTTTCCTACTGAGTAATTATTATGATTTCTTAAGTGTCATGGATAAGTTAGTGCAAATCTTATTAAATACTTAATTTACTACATAGTCCTGGATTTCTTAGAACAGTGCTACCCAAGGGGCATTCTGGGTCTAGCAAAAGTTACTTAGGTCATTGGGGGTGTGTCTTTGAAGGCGACATTGGAACTCTGGCCCATTACTGTCTCTCTTTTTTGTTAGTTTCTCATCCACCATGAGGTTAAACAGACTTCCTCCCCCACCTGCTGCCTACCATCATGTGCTGTGCTCAGAGCAATGAGCCAAGCAACATGGACCAGAACCTCTGAGACTGTAAGCCATGGTAAACCTTTCCTCCCTTAAAGCTGAGTATCTTGTGTACTTTGTCACAGTAATGGAAAGTTGTCTAACATAAAAAAAAAAAAAACTTCATCTAGTCTTTTTACACGAACAGATAAAGGGAGAAGAAGAAAGGAAAGTATTAACTCCTCCTTTTTCTAAACAATGTATCAGGGATGTCAAAAAACGGATACACATTTTAAGAGATGTTATCTATGTATTACTTTGAAAAGTTGAATTGAATTATAGTGGTAACCACTTTAAATACTTCTGTAGTTACTGAAGTCAAACGTGACTTGTATTCATCCTTTGTTATTGGTATATATTGAGTATTACAATATTAATACTCAAATTTTGTGTACATTTTTTGGCACCCTCTGTATTTGCCCCACCTTTTAAAGATGTCTTCTTATTTTCTAAAGGTTTTACCACTAAGGAAACCTTTGGTATTGTTCCAGGTTTGCAGTGGTTCCATACTCCTCGATCCATTCCTTTTCCTCGTGTGTATTTTTAATTCCTCCTCCCTTCATCTTTCTCTGAGTTAATGTCAAAGGAGTAGGATATGGGCTGAGTGGTGACCACAATATTTTGTAACACCAACCTTAGAGAAAAGGTAGTTTGCATTTGTTTTCCCAGATCCTTACCCCTTAGTGACACTTGGCACCTTAGATTGGATTGACAGAATCTTTTTCATTTCTCATATTGCACATAACTATTCTTTAGTATAGAGGAGAGTTGTTGCTGTGTATGAAAGGTTCCAGATTGGCATCCCTTGGGTCAATTTCTGCCTGCAGATTTGTTTTGTGCAGCACATCCATTTTAAAACATTTTAAAATGTGAATACCTTTCAACTTACAGCCTCTTCACTTCTCTGCAGGCTGCGCCATTTTACACATTTATGTTTTCTATCCTGACATTTGAAAGTATTTGCACTGAGCCCCTTGCTTATGCTAATGCATAGTGATCAGATCTTCCTCCTACATTTTTGCAGTTAGACTCAATTGCTTTTAAAATGTTAGTCTGTAGCCAACTTGATTTTTAAAATTACCCTTCTGATCTTTGGAACAATTTTCTAATGGGTATATGAAACTTATTTTGAAATAACAGATGTTTACTTTGGATTTTTGATTTTCTTTCCTTTGGATCCCAACAGCAGTAATTCTGAATTTTCTAAAAATTCTTTTTATTTATCCTCATTATATATCTCTTATTCTGCAAGACGGGTATGTTTATCCTTGCATAGAGTACAGGTACTGTAATGTATCTGATTTGATATTATCAATTCCTCCTGTAGAGCCAGTGGGAGGTCCAGGCTCAATATGAACCCAGGTTCACCTGTTCCTGGAGCCTGTGCCCCTCCCACCACACCTCTCTGCTTCCTGCAGAAGCCTTGTGAGCTCTTGTGATCACATCTGCCAGCCCTGCAGCCTATCTTTAGATTTCCAACAAATTCCTTCCTGCTGGCAAGAATCCGATAAGCTGTTCAAAAACCTTTCTAAAAATATGAATAATCTATGGTTATCTCATTTGATTTCAGAGGAGATATTTTGGAAATAAATATATTTTGCCTTTACTAATTATTTAAAATAAATCCTTTTCTTCTCCTCTCTCCCTCTACCCTGAAAGAAGATGAATCTGCATATGGGTCAAAGGTATAAATAGCACCTGACTGGAGCTCATGTTCCCCAGCTCTCTTCTGCAGCCCCCTTGGCTCCTCCTTTGTGTTGTCTTTCTTCCTCTCATGTCGTTTGAATAATGACAAGAAGATTGGATGAGTTTACAGGTCTCTTTTACCTGAGAGGCTACATAGAGCCAGATGTTGGTCCACCTTTGACATGGGCCTTAAGATAATCGGGTAAAAAGGGTTCTTGAGGCTCTCGTGTGGGTCCAGACCATTTCAACAGTGTGAGGAACAAAGCAATGCACAACAGAGTGCTTTTGCCTAAATACACTTTGGGATTTAGGCATGGCAGCTGGCTAGGAAACAGGGCTTCCGATGGTGGCCATATGTCTTTCTTCAGAAATGCATCTAAAAACACATTCCTTTTCCTGGACTTTAAGGCATGGTTGATTTGCTTACTACAAAAGACTCATTTTATTCTATTATCTTACCCTTTGTAGTCTACATTTCTAATATCTATTACTGAATATAAGGTAAACTAGCAGTTTTTAACTTCATGCTAAATTTTTGTTTCAAAATTTGAACCTTCCTTTAATGCATGTTTTATGTTAATGTATCTCCATTAAATTTAAGATAGAGTTCTCTTCACTACCTTAGCTGGTGGGCTACTGTGTATGAAATATTTGGTTTTGGAAACAATTATAAATATACCCTCCTGCAGCTGTACCACTGTGGCATCCAATCCTGTTAGATCTTGGAAGCTAAGCAGGGTTGGGCCTGGTTAGTACTTGGATTGGAGACCACCTGGGAACACCAGGTGCTGTAAGCTTGGGATAAGGACCCGACAACCCACTCCCAAAAAACAATCAGCCATTGAAAACCCTATGGATAGCAAAGAATCACTGATAATAGTGTTTTCCCTGTTGTACATAGGGTCCCTATGAGTCAGACACCAACTCAACGGCACCTAACAACAACAAAAACAATAACAATAAATACACCTAGGTTTTTTTCATTATTATAGCAGAATCCTGATTTTAATTTCTTTTTTTATTTTAAATTCCTCAAAGATTAGGTAAAAACAACAGACCCATAATAGTACCGTCCAACTGAATTTCTATAGTGATGGAAATGTTTTACAGTTGTGCTGTCCAAATGATAACCTGTACTGGGCACTAAATTTTGAATTTCAAAAAAACAAAAATCCTTACAACTGGGTCAGTACACAGCTTCATGATAGAGAAAAGATTAAGATTGCCCAAGATTTTGCTTTGCTCAATCCTGCAATCAGCACCTACAGAAGCAGCAGTAAAGAAATCAAAAGATGCTGGACATTGAACAAGGATGACAGGAAAAGAATTGATGCTTTTGTATTATGGGGCTGGGGATGAATATTGAATATACCATGGACTGCCAAAAGAACCAACAGATCTGTCCTAGAAGTGCAACCAGGGTGCTCCTTGGAAGCAAGGATGGCTAGACTGTGTCTGATATATTTCGGACATGTTGTCAGGAGGGATCAGTCCCTGGAGAAGTACATCATGTTTGGGAGAGTGCCAGGTCACCAAAAAAAAAAAAAAAAAAAAAAAGGGAAGACCCTAAGCTAGATGTATTGACACCATGACTGCAATAATGGGCTTTAATATATAAAAGGCCGTGGCACAGAATTGGAGAGTATTTTGTTCTATTGTACAAAAAGTCACTATGAGTCAGACCCAACTCTATTGTATCTAACAACAACAAATGAATTGGACCCAACTCGACAGCACCTAACAACAACAAGTGGCTTATTGGATCGTATGGACTAGAACATATTTCCTAAAATTAGGGTTTTTTTAGTTTATGCCTTCAATTTCACTTTCACATTTTAAACTTGATATAACAACAAAACATTAACATTTTATTAGCCCTGAGCCTGTATAGACAATGAAAGCAAAATGCTAAGATTCATGACATTAAAGGTTATAGTCTATAGACAAAGTTTAGGTCTGAATAGGTTCTTTTGTTTCTCTGTATCCCTGAGAACATTCAGTTTCAACTGAATTTAAAAGCATGAATAACTTCATTTCAAAGTCAAGTGATACAATCATGGTCTCAATTTTCCTATCAAACCAGCATATATTTCACTCGTGCATGATGTAATGGAAAGAGTACAGGCTTACCATTTTAAGACTCATGTTGCTTTTACAGCTCTGCTATCTAGAAGGTGGACTACATCACTTACTTACCTCAGTTTCAGTTGCCTTATCTATAGCATAGGGATAAAGATCCCTGCCCTGCCAGAATTAAAAGTTTGGTGAGCTACTAAATGCTAAATAACTATAAGGTGTTATTAATGTTGTTTACCATCTGTTCTCTAATTATTGCATTAAACAAATCAGTCTAGGAACTTTAAAGCTCTTAGTTCACAGCTACTGAATTTTCTTGGCTACTTCTCACTGTCTATGGGGATTTTGCCTGTGGCGATAGCCATGTGGCATCTGATCCCTTCAGAGAGGAAGCTAAGCAAGGCTGAGCCTGTAGTACTTGGATGGGAGACCACCTGGGAACACCAGATACTATAGCCTTGGGAGAAGGACCTGGCAACCCCCTTCCAAAAAATCAATCCTCCATTGAAAATCCTATGAATAGCAAAGAAGCACTGACAAAGTGTTTCACCTGTTGCACGTAGCATCGCTATGAGTCGGACACCGACTCAATGGCACCCAGCAACAACAACACGGGGTTTTTACATTTTCAAACTGTTACAGACTAATACAAATACAACAGACATGAACTACTATAAAAATAATACACAGATAATTTTTATATTCAAAGACATAAAATTATTGTCAAATTGCTATAAAAGTTTCCAAATGTATAAACTTGATTTCTGAACTTACAAACTACAGAACACTAACAGTCCTTCAATAGCAGTAAAGGCTGGGGATGAAGCTTTCAACCCACAAGCTTTTGGGGGACATTCAATATCCAAACCACCACACTTTTATAGAAAAATTAAAGGAAACTCAGGGAACCATAGATTTTTGGCTTTTCTATTTTTGTGGCGTTGAATCCTTTAATCTGTGAGATTTTAGGGTTTAGTTTTGCGGGACTGAGGACCTTTGGATGGTCTTTAGGAACGTTTGGGGTTTGGGGGCAGTTTTATATCTTTGGGACTGATGAATGCTATTTTCTTAAAGATACATGGATGATAAAATTAGAGAACTAATTGCTTATGATTGAGTCTAAACCTCAAGTTTAAGTCAAAGGCACACTGTCTACATCTTTCTGAATTTTTGTAGTAGATATTTGTCATTTCTTTCAGCTGCTCAGCATTTGAGCCCCTTTTCTGGATATGGGAAATTCTACACTTTTTGAAATCTTAATGAGAGTCACAGCCTCTCTTCCCAACATCAAAGCTGAATGCTGTCTTTTCTACTGTCTCTTGCAGGGAGGATAAAACGTACCCAGGCTCAACGTTGACTCCGGAGTTAGTGATACAAGGACGCAGGGACTGTGAGACATCCAATCCGGAAGCTGTAATGGCAGCAGTTCTAGCAATAGGATCTGAAGGTTCTTCTCAGTGTTGACAGCTATTCAAGATGCAATGTCTGGGCAGTGGTGCCTTTATGAGACCAGCTTAGCTCCAGACTTTAGATTTGGTTTTTATCTGTGTAGCCTCCAGTCTTGGCTTTCTTGTCCTAGAGATTCTGAGAAGTAGCCAATATCTTTTACTAAAATCCTTTTAGGCTTATGCTTAGAAGAGCTTGTTTCTATTGGTTATATGTAAGAATTCTAACTGATACAACTCTGAGGTCCAATCTACAAGGAAAATAAACAGGTCAATATATCCGATTCTGCCCTTGTGCTGTGTTGTTGGGAACCCCAACATGGTAGCATAATTGAAAATGTGAAGAATCTAAGGGTTATTTCCTCTTACACTGAAACTACTTTCTGTGAGGTCACCAAAGAATTTCTTTTTGCTTTCTTGGTTTCTTGCCTCTCTCTCTCTCTGTCTCTCTCTCTCTCTCTCTCTCTCTCTCTCTCTCTCTCTCTCTCTCTCTCTCTCTCTCTCTCTCTCTCTCTCTCTCTCTCTCTCTCTCTGTGTGTGTGTGTGTGTGTCTCTCTCTTTCTCTCTCTCTCTCTCTTTCTTCACTCCTGGGGGGTTGAAGCCAGGTCTTCCTACATGCTAAGCAAGTGCTCCACAAATGAGCCACACTCACAAAACCCTCTTATTTTTTATTTTAAGACACAGTCTTGCTAAGTTGTACATGCTGCCTCTGGGCTTGAATTTATGATCCTCCTACTTCAACCTCCTGAGTCACTGGGATTATAGGCATGTGTCACAGCACCTGGCACCAATGAATTGCCTATTGCTAAACCTAATGGCCTCTGTCCATTTCTCAAGCTTAGCCATTCTGCCATATTTGAGACTGTGAACCAATACCTCTGTGATGGTTAATTTTAATTGTCAACTTGATTGGATCAAGAAGCATCTCAGAGATTAGTAAAGCACATCTCCGAGGGTGTCTGTGGTGGTATATCCAGAGACAAGTAGATCATGAGGAATCTGATCTGATGAATAGATCAATCCCTTGATGGATTCATAATATGATAGAATTATAGAATTATCGGGAGGTGGTAAACGATAGGAAGTAGTGCCTAGTTGGAGGATGTTGGTCACTGAGGATATACTGGGGGGCTATATCTTGCCCTGGCCCTTTCCTATATTCCTTTCTCCACTTCCTGTCTACCACAATATGAATTGCTCTGTTTCTTTGCTGTAAAGAATTAAACAGGTCTGCTCCATGACAGTCTCCCTGAAACAATGAGCAAACTTTCTGAAACAATGAGCAAACTAAATCCTTCCTCCCCTACATTGTTCTCTCAGGTATGTTGGTCATAGCAGCAGAATCTGACCAATACACCTTCCCTCTGGAATCTTTACTATCCCTTGACAGAGAGAAGCTGGAGGGCAAAGATTGTGCAGGAATATTCTCATATTTTCAGCACATTGCATTTTCCCTGTTTCAATGAATACATAACATATTATATTTCAAACTATGACTAAAGAAGAAATCCTAATTGAATAAAGTACAGAGGAAATAATTAGTAAAATTATGAAACAGTAGCAGTAATCATTGTGAGTGTTTCAAGCCTATTTCAATTCTAGTTATTAAAAATAGTATACAAGAAAATTATATCAATTAATGCAAACACATAAGACAAGTAATTTTTTATACCTTAAACATGTCAATGTTGTTGTTGTTAGGTGCTGTCAAGTTGGTATCCGACTCATAGCGACCCTATGTACAACAGGTAAAACACTATTGTCAGTGTTCCTCTGCTATTTATAGGGTTTTCAATGGCAGATTGATTTTTGGGAGTGGGTTGCTGGGTCCTTCTCCCAAGCCTATAGCATCTGGTGTTCCCAGGTGGTCTCCCTTCCAAGTACTAGCCAGGTCTGACCCTGCTTAGCTTCCAAGATCTAACAGGATCAGAAGCCACAGTGCTACAGCTGTAGGCAAAAACATGTCAATAGAATGGTCTGTTTGTTAACATGTTGATTGATTCACTAAAAATTAGAATAAAAAGGTAATGAAGGAGCTACTAAAATCTATATGCAGCTGTCAAGATCCCAAGGAACATTAGAAATCCTGTGGCTATCCAGTTAACTGTATAAGTCTTTACCTCAACAAAATCAAAAGTCCCTATATTCGTCAACTGCCATCACTGTAGCAGAAAAAAAACAACTGAAACTAACTTATGGGGGGAGACATTTATTAGAAGCTCACAATTAGAAAATCAGTCTATAATGGTGACAGGGCAGGCCAGGCAGTGGTAGGAGGTAGGGCCTTTTGGCAGGTAATCTTACATCTTCATGAGCAGGAAGCCCAAAGAGAGAGCTAGGCCATGGATCTGAGGTAAAAACCTCCAAAGGCCCACCTCCACTGATACCACTTCTGCAAAGCTGACGTACCTCCCAGGTTCCATGACCTCCACAAACAGTGCCACCAGTTAGGGACCAAATGTTAAAGCATATGACCTTTGTTGTTGTTGTTGTTGTTGTTGTTAGGTGCCCTCAAGTTTTATCCAACTCATAGTTGACCCTTATAGTTTTAATGGCTGATTGTTTTAGGATTGCCTGTGGAGTGGATTGCCACACCCTCCTCCTATTTTTGTGGTGCTGAGAATCAAACTCGGGACCTCAGAGACTGCAGAGCGGCGCTCTACCAACTGAACTAAATCCCACCCCCCCATATGAACTTTAGGGCATACTTTATGTTCAAACCATGACAATCCCTTTGCTGGCTTAGCAATACCACCTTACTTTTTTGGATCTTCTGAGATCACTTGGATTAAAATCTGAAATTATAAAAGTGATTTTTACCTGGACAAAACTAATCCAGCTCTGTAGGAGATTTATAGTTGAATAATACTTCCACAAAATCAAACATATTCCCACCTAACCCGATATTAATCTCACAAGCATTTGTTGATCAGGAACAGGGGTCATAGAACTTCATCCAGTGGACCAAATCCAGCCCATCATCTGATTCTACAAATGCAATTTTTTGGAACACTACTGTGCCCTTCTGTATACTTGTATACATCTGCTCCAGTAGTAGAGCTGAATAGTTGGAACAGAGTATGGCCCACAAAGAGCTTAAAATACTTAGTATCTGGCCCTTTGCAAGAAAAAGTTGCTGATCCCAGTCAAAAAGATATGAAGAAAGTAGGAAGGTCTAATTTCTGGACCTGTGTATATATAGCCGTTGGAAATGGGAATTCTTTTGTTCCTCCTTTCCCACTGTCAGAACTGAAACTTCTCCCTCATCTTCCTGCTGTCCCTGTAACTTCACTGTAATCAGGGCTTATAGTGAATAGTTTATGGTAATTAAACTCTGTGATTAACAACATATGGCATATCAAAATTTCATATCTTCTTGTCACTTATCCCAATTCTTTTCCTGAAAGTCTTACACTGTTCTCATTTTTCAAATATAATAGTCTCCTTTTTATTGACAATCTTTCCCCTCACAACTTATGGTCAATCTGTTTCTCTGCTCCTCTTGTTCTACAGATTTCTTAAATGTAATACAATGCATGTTCTAAGCACTAATTTCCTTCTAGCTCCACACTTGCTCATGCATCATTTATCTGCTTCCACAGCTTTTACCATCATTTGCACTACTAATTCCTTCCTGTTTTAACCTTTCCTTTAAGCTGCACCTGCATTTCTAAATACCATATATCTTCATGTAGGCGTGTTGTGTTCCTACTCACACTTGTCTTGTTTGACATCTAAATCATTATCTCTGCCCACAGAAGCAAATCACAGAATACCCATGAAAATAGCTCCGCTATTCAGTATTTACATTTCTAACTTAATTGTATCATTACCGTACCAGTTGCTAAAACCAGAAACAAGGGAACCGTTCATCATCTATGCCTGCAGGCATTACCACTGTGGCATCCGAACCCATCAGATCTCACATGCTAAGCAGGGTCAGGTCTGGTTAGTATTTGGAGGGGGGCTGCCTGGGAACACCAGGTGCTGTAGGTTTGGGAGAAGGATCCAGCAACCCACTCCCAAAAAACAATCTGCCATTGAAAACCCTATGAACAGCAGAGAAGCACTAACAATACTGTTTTGCCTATTGTATGTAGGGCTGCTATTGAGTTGGACATCAACTTGACAGCACCTAACAACAACGACATCCTCTACATCCAACCAAACTTAAAAATTCTGAATATTCTTGAGTTTAAAATATATTTAGAAATTATCTTCTCTGTGTAATTTGCAATATTCTATTTTATATCCTTGCCATTGAATACCTTTAAAATAGCTGCAGCCTGTGTTCCTATCTTTGTTGGCTCTTTCTCTAATTTATCCTTCATGTTGTTTCCAGAGTTATCTTCTTATAATACCCATTTGATTATGAAACATCTCTCTTCAAAAATCTTCAAGATTCCCCAGTGACCTACAGAACAAAAATGTTTGGAGTGGCACTCAAGGTTAATTATGCCCTGAACTACTTTTTCACATTTATTTCCAACTAAACTCCATTGTGAAACTTAAATTCTAATAACATTGGATTATTTTCCATTTTCCAAAAATATCTGTGGCAGAAGAGTTGAGTCACTCTCCCCTCCCATATCCCTATGCTGACCATCCTACAGTGAACTTGAGGGATAATAGGGGGTCAAAGTTTTGCTGACAATTAGACTTTGTTGAGAAACTCATGCAAGCTGGCTACATTTTGAAAAAAAGACTTAAGATATATAGTTAGAAAGGCTTGTGAGGATATTCTGAATAAGTTCCAGAAGGAATAACAAGAGTAAAACTTTACAGAAAAAAAAACAGTTTGGGTCTGTTTTTCTATGTGACTCCCTTCTCTGTTTTCCCAGTACACCTTTATTATATCTGAATTTCTAACTAATACTCTCATGTTGTTGTCGTTGTTGGGTGCCGTCGAGTCGTGTCCTACACATAGCGACCCTCATAGGGTTTTCAATGGCTGAGTATTTAGGGATTGCCTCGGGAGTGGATTGCTATATCCTGCTCCCATTTTTGTGGTGCTGGATATCAAACCCAGGACTCAGACTGCAGAGCAGTGCTGTACCAACTGAGCTAAATCCCAGCCCAGTACGCTTATAGTTGGATTTATTTAAGGGCTAAAAACGAATGGCTTGGCCTGAAGGTGTGCATGAAGTGAATTCAAGAACTTGGATTCCATTTACCTAAGTATATCTTTGTCTTCACTTTCATATTGTAAATTTCTTTGAAAGCATTAATCATATTTTATAGTAACTGATCTTTGTTTATGCAATTGCTTTGAATTTTTTCCATCTTTACCCTTTATTTCTCTTATAATTGCTATTTTAATGCTATCTGTCTGTTCTGCTCTCCCAATCCTTCTTAATACAATCAGCTGGACAAAGAGCTGGCTCCCTTCCACAATCTTATCTCCCATATAATCCTATCACTATGTCAGCAGCATAGCACATTCTCTGAAGAGTTCCTGGAGCCTATTCATCCATGCCCTGCTCAGAAGTCTAAAGCTATTAAGAGTCTTTCAAAAACAGTTGTTCCATTAGACATTGCTCCTGGTTCCTTCTCCCATTAAGTAGCATTACATATGAGACCCTTTTAATCAAGCTCATGATATTCTGTCTTAAAACCTCTCTCTTCCACTGCAGTCAATTAGGACATGCAATTGATGTTTAAAAGAAAATCATGCAAGGCATTGTCTTAACAATGCCAGTTAACAGGAAAGACAAAATCCTTGTTCTAGTTGTTGCTACGTTGTAATACAAGGAGAAAACAAACAAATAAATAAAACAAGAATACATCAGATAACAACAAAGCTACAAACAAACAAAAAACAGAGTGATGTAGCAGAGTGGCTATTTTAGATTTATTTGTTTGTATGCATTATAGAAGTAAGGCAACTAAGTTCCTCTGAGATACTTGATCTATGACCTGAATGACAAAGAGATAGTTATACTAATGTCTGAGCAAAAAATATTCCTGGCTGAGGGAACAGATACTTCAGTGGCTGTAAGGCAGCAATAAACTTGGCATGTTATGGAAATCGGTGGAATAAGGGAGAAAAGGTTTGAAATGGTGACATAAATGCAAATGTGGGATATATCATTTGGGGTCTTATAAGAAGGGTGTATTAGTCAACTGATACTTGCTGTGACAGAGAAACTAACTGAAACAAACTTATAGGGGAAGAGATTTATTGGGAGTTTATGGTTAGAGGATTTCGGTCCATAGAGGTAGGGCAGGCATATGGTGTGGCAGCAAGGCAGGCATGGAGGGATCCATGGTAGAGAGCCTCATATCATGGCAGATCAGAAGCAGAGATCACAGAGAGCAGTGGGAACTGAGGCCAAAAGCCCACCCCAGTGACCTACTTTCACATAGCTAGATCCTGCCTCCCAAAGTTTCCATAGCCTCCACAAACAGTGCCACCAAATGGGGACCAAGCACTAAAACACATGATGTTTGAGGGACATTTTATATTTAGACCATGACACTGGATAAGGAGTTTGGGTTTTCTTCTACGGGAGGTAAGAAATAGTTGCAAGATTTTAAGCATGAGAGTAATGGGTCTCACCTACATTTTATAATAATGATTCTGTTGGCTATGTGGAGATTAGAATGTAATGGCGTGGGGCAAGAGAAAAATTAAGGAGAACAACTAGAAACTTCCTGAAGAAGTCTAAGAAGATGCTGACTTGGACCAGGGTAATATAAGAGTAGAAGTAGACAGACATGAAATATGTTTTGAAAGGAGTAAGAAATGGATGGATGGGATGTGGGGGTGGGATGGAGATGACAAAGATGGAAAGAGAAGAATCAACAATGACTTCCAGGCTTTTGCTTTAAACAAAATGAGGTGGTAAATAAATAGGAGAGGAGCAGATGAGGGAGGGAGGACAATCAAAATTTATATTTAGTCCACACAAAATTTGAATTATTTATGACACAGGAGGAATTTTTGTGACTGTATGGTACTTGAAGCTTGAAGGCAGGGCTTTGCACATACTCTACTATGGGGCTGCATCCCTAGCCCATTTTTAACCTTTATTTTGAGTCAGGGTCTTAAATTGTACCAACTGCCTCTGGCCTCCAACTCACAATCCTCCTGGCTCTACTTCACGAGTCACTGGGATTCCAAAGGTGCCACCATGTTCAACCATGAGAAAATATTTTTTTAGGTGGCTTATATATGTTTGGAGCTGTGTCAGGATCAGAGATGACTTATAGTTTTGGACTAAATTAAAACCCTCAGGGAGAGTCTGTAGAAGAAAGAAGAGAAAAGGAGAAGGGAAGTGGGATCATCGGTATTTAGAGATTAAAGGAAAAGAAGAACCTTCTGAGTTATGGGAAACATCAACTCTTCTTCACTGAGCCCAGACCCCTACATCCATTGCCCTCTTTATAATCACTCCCAAATAGCCAGGAAAATCTCCTTTTCCTATATTACCATTGGTAGAAATCCTGGGATTTGTCTGTGAGCCACTGGTTCTATGTGTTTATTTGTTCCCAGAAGAGAAATGTTTCCAATGACTTCCTTCTTTTGACAGATAATTTTTGTGTAGCAAACCATTCACCAGTCATTTCTGAACTCAGCATGCTGCTATCTAACTTCAGCATCTGGATGCTCAGGCTTCTCCCTGATGGCACAATTCCTGTTGTGCCTTTTGCTTTGGGAGGACTTATGTGTTTTCTTTTTGTTTCTAGCATTTCATGCCTGATTAAATTCCATCTCAGTAACTGGAAGTGCTTCTTAAGAGCAGTGGTTTAGATAGAAAACGTGGATGCTTAAGCTTAGTGTTCACCACTATTATCCAGAGTAAAATTTCTTAAATCCCTGAAGCTTATTTGCATCACTTGTAAAATGTATTGTCAAAATTCTGGGGAAAAAAACATGCAATGAATGAATGCATTCATAAATGCATATAATATATAAGAGTTGTGTCAGATCTCTTTATCATCTAGAGATTTTTCCATTTGTTTTTGTTATATATAAACGTTGTTGTTGTTAGGTGCCGTCGAGTCAGTCCGACTCATAGCGACCCTATGTACAGCAGATCGAAACACTTGCCGATTCTGTGCCAGGCAAACGATCTTATTTACGTTTAAGCCCATTGTTGCCGACACTGTGTCAATCCATCTGGTGGAGGGTTTATAAGCATGTATATTTTTTCATGGGGTATTGTTCTACATTAATACTTTTTATTCCTTTTGATTCGATGGCTAAAAATCTTGTGTGAGGGAAAAAAGCTACTAGTATCAATGTCTTTATCCTTGTCTCTCCTTCCCAATTGCTCTCTCTCAAGGTAAAAGTCATCGCTCCATTGTCTTCATATAGTTGGTATCTAATTATTGTGCTGTAGTGGGACATTTTGGCATGAATCCTCTGCCATGCTAGGTATCTCCAGAAGGAATGGCTCCAACCAGAGGTGTTGGCTAGCTGTTTTACTTAGAATCATATTGCTAGAGCAAAGCCACCACTTTTCCTCCTTGACTTCCCCAAAGAATGATTTCCAAAATGGGGTTTGCAAAATGAAACAATGAGGAACGAGAGGAAGATATTACATTTTAAGGTTTATTTTGCGTCTAAAATTATGAAAGAATCTATGTTTTTCTAACTGACAAATTCTGCTATCCTTACTTGCTCCAGAATTTAAACATATAGTATGTAAGGTAAGCTCAATACAGCTTGACAGCAAGACTCAAAAATTCACTCACTCTCCATGTATTAGATTGCATCACAGTTCATGTACTATAGGACATTGGCTATGTGATTAATTTTTTAAATGAGATCTTTAAAATAATAATAGAACCTTTGTAATAAGACGGGCTGGGATTTGGCTCAGTGGGTAGAGCGCTGCACTGCAGTCTCTGAGGTCCCGAGTTCAATTCCCAGCACCGCAAAAATGGGAGAAGGGCCTGGCAATCCACTCCCAAGGCAATCCCGAAGCACTCAGCCATTGAAAACCCTGTGAGGGTCGCTATGAGTCAGATACCGACTCGACGGCACCTAACAACAACAACAACAACAACAACATTGTAATAAGACAGGGGCTGACCGTGAAAGTCCTTTCACCACTCAGTAGCTAGTTCACTGGTTGTCTTCTGGAAAGGGCTGTTGAACTGAAAACTGAGCAATGTTTATCTTTTAAAAAAATTGACAAGTGTTCCTAATATGCTGACCTTTTCTATGAATAAAAGTTACTGTCAGATTTTTTAAAAATAATATCCTTAATCAGTTCCCTCTAGGTAAAGGAGAATATGACTGCGCAGGTCATTTATGCCATAGAGAAAGCATTTTTAAAATAGGTAGTTGGAAATATTCCATCATTATGTAATTTTCTTGCTGAAAACAACTTAAATATAAAAACTCTTAATATTTTATACTTAAAAACTTGGGAATAGAGTTTAAAAGACTCTTCCTTTAAAATCATCCAAATGAGTAGTTTCAATGGAATTTGAGGCCATTTCTTTAAAATAAAAAAAATCAACAATTTCTGATTAGTTTGCAAGAACAACTGATATTGGGGATGATACATATTTGCTAGCTGAATTTCAACAAAACCCTTTGCACAATTGGGGATCAGACTGGAAAGTGAGTGTTATGATTTAGCAAGAACCACCAATGGTATACTTCCATCTGGCTATGATTGTTTTTGTGAGCTAACTCTTTCAGCTAAAACAGCCATTGAAAGCAACATGGGAATAATCCAAACTTGGAACCAGACCTCTGGACCACTATATTATAAGGTATTAAACCAGGATTTTTAAATTGATGAGTCATTTTTAACCAAACTGCTCTTACCACAAAGGAAAAGAAAAGTTATCAAACCATTGATAAACAAAACAATTTGAAGATTATTTATCTCATCACACTTCTATTTTTTATATTTGTTTTTACAAAGTACATATTATAGAACATCATTAAATATACAATTAATAATTATGTAATTATTAAACTTGAGAAATGTTCAAAAATTTTTGGCCAGAGGTACATGAGCAAAAAGAAATTTGGAGGTCACTGCTTTAGTAGAACCGGTCCTGCTGAATCAGTTATCTGAGCTCACTGTAGCAGAAAAACCAACCCAAAGAAAGTTATGGGGGAAGAGGTTTATTGGAACTCACAGCTAGAGAATCAGTTCATAATGGCTGCAGGCAGGCATGGTGGTGGCAGTGGTGGCAGCAGGACCTGTGTCAGGTGACCTCACGACCTGGTGGACCAGGAACAGAGAGAACTGGGCTGAGGGTCTGGAGTTAAAACCTCCAAAGGCTCACACTCAATGATATCACTTCTACAGAGCTAAGATCTACCTCAAAGTTCCATGGCCTCCACAAACACCACCATCAGCTGGGGACCAAATGTTAAAGCAGATGGCCTTTGAGGGACCCTTTACATTCATGACACCCCTCATACCTCAAATCCCTATTTACCTCAGTCACCTTTGGAAGTACAAGTCCCTCTCCCATCTGCTACACCTGCTCTTCCATGATCATCCTGCTCTGTAATCTCCTAAAGTGACTGAATACCCATGCCCACCCCAACCTTTCCACTCTACCCTCAGAACTTTCTGGCTCTGAGATAAATAAACATTTTTCTGGAGCTAATTACCATAGATGTTTCTAATGCATTATACCTCCTGGTAGTGAAATCCTTATGAATTCCTCCCTTGGTTCTTGACTGGCCCTGTAACTCACTTTTACCAAGAGAATGTAGCAGAAACAATACTGTGCCAATTCTAGATCTAAGCCTTAGGAAGGCTGGCAGCTTCTACTGTCTGTACTTTGGGGAACCTTGAACTGCCATGTGAAAAGTCCAGCTACACTGCTGAAAAGTTCATACGGAGAGAAAAGACCCTGAGGAGGAAGGGGGAGAGAGAGGGAGAGGGAGAGAGAAGGAGAGAGAGAGAGAGAGAGAGAGAGAGAGAGAGAGAGAGAGAGAGAGAGAGAGAGAACAAGCAAGCACTGAGTCCAGCTTCCAGCCATCTCCACTAAGCCACCAGATAGGTCAATGATTCATCTTGATGTTCCAGCTCATCCAAAGCCCCAGATGTTTTCAGCTCCATCTGACAGCCTGTGAATCAGAAGACTTATCCAGCTAGGCCCAGTCAATCTACAGTATGTTGGGAGATAATAAAACTGTTGTTTAAGACATTAAGTTTTGGTATAGTTTATTAAGCAGCCATAGACAACAAAACCTTCTCTTATATATTCAATCTTCTGAGAACTTCCCCTCCTATCTTTTGACTATAAAATTGACTTCCCACTGGAGGACAACATTTTTATCCTATAGCTCTCTCAAGCCACATCTGCTTTTTCCCTCACAGCCTAGCTATTACCTGGCCAATGGCAAAAGCAGGTGTTCTCCTTACACCCCGCTGACCTCCTGAAGAGACCTTTGCTGCCTTGAAGTTCATGCCATCTGGCTGCCTCGTTCTCTAAATCTTGTTGCTGCCATGTACTGATCTCTTGGCCATTCCTCTTTTCTCATAGATAACCTAGCTCCCGGCTCCCATTCAACTTCCACATTTTCTCATCCTACTCATGATTTCAACATTCATGTGGATGCCTATAGCCTCCTTCTCAGTTCCTTGACTTCCTCCTTCTTCCTCTACTCCCCTTTAGGAATTTGCTACCATTGCTACGCCCTAGAACTTATAAACCAAATGATGTCTTAAATACAAGTGGTAAACCTTTGATCCTTTCAGTTCACAGGTGCTATTACCTGCACTACAGCTGCTCTTTGATCACATTAGGATCTCCAATAAGTAGTGAAATGTCATTGAAGAAAATAACACGATCAGGCAGGCACATTACACTTTTCATCAATCATTACAAATCAGAACTAGACATTCAACATTGCCCAATGATAGTACTTAATTTCTGCTTTAGGTCTGCATTCATATTTTTGGACATAAATTCTTCATGCTCACTCTTGTTTGCTCTCTCTCCTTTCAAATATCCTTTCTGCCCTGTCCTTTCTCTTACTCTCCACTAATGACACTCCCCAACACTTCAGAGATAAAGATGTTATTCACTGGGGACTTTCCTTCTTCCAATCATCAAATCCACCAACCCATCTCTGTACATCTTCACTGCTGTTACAAAGGTTCACATCAGGTGACCTTCTCTCAAGCTCAGTATCCCATTACAGCTCTAGATTGCATTCCCTCTTGCCTTTCCAGGAATTCTGTACCTCCAGTTATTCCATCTACATTGTTTTACCAAGGCATCATTACCTTCAATCTGAAAACAAGACAAAAAATGTACATCCCATTTCTCCCTTATTATGCCATTTATTGGCTTATTTCCACAGCAAAACTTCTATTAAAAATGTACAGAAGCAATCAGCTAGTAGTCCTTCTTCAAATTCTAAATCTGGTGCCCCAACCCAATAGTCACAAAAACTATTCTTGCCAAATCACCAACAATCTACACATTGTGCAATCCAATGAGTATGATTCTGTTGCCATCTTATTTTTCTCCCTATTTTCCTCATTTTAATATGTTGAATCACTGTCTATTCATCCCTTCAACCGGAAATCTCAGACTTAACCTGAATTTCTCCTTACATTCTCCCCTATGTCTAGTTCATCAGGAAACCCCAGCCTTTCTACCTCTAGACCTCTTACTTGTCTTTGTTTTCACCATCACTACCCCTATGCAGCTTCTAGAAACTGGACAAGGAAACCGATTCTTCCTTCAAGCCCCTAGAAAAGAATGCAGCCTTTCCCATACTTTGATTTTAGCCCAGTGAGATCCATTTTGAACTTCTTAACTTCAGAACTATATGATAATAAATCTGTATTGTTTTAAGCCACTAAATTTAGGGTAATTTGTTACAAAACAACAATGTTGTTGTTGTTGTTAGGTGCCTTCGAGTCCGTATCCGACTCATAGGTATCTGACTTATAGCGACCCTCTGTACAACAGGGGAAACACTATTGTCAGTGTTTCTCTGCTGTTCATAGGGTTTTCAATGGCAGTTTGATTCTTGGGAGGGGGTTTCCAGGTCCTTCTCCCAAGCCTACAGCTTCTAGGTGTTCCCAGGTGGTCTCCCATCCAGGTACTAACCAGGCCCGACCCTGCTTAGCTTCCGAGATCTGACAGGATTGGATGCCACAGGGCTACAGCTGCAGGCCAAAACAACAATTGGAAACTAATACTACTACATTAAGAGCACTTTATTCAGACTTTAGTACTTCAGATTCTTGCAAACTCTCAGGGTCATCATTGTGAGAATCAATTACTAGTGAACTGTAAGTAAATAGACATGCTGGTTAATGAGGCTTTTCTATTCAGAAGGCTGAATGAGCCAGCTTTTATTATGAAAGCCTTATAAATGCTAAGAATTGCTTAACCAAGACTAGATAAGATTAAATTAGGAAATGTCTCCTAAAGGCAGTGAGTCTTCAGGTGAACTTTCAAGAAGATAAAAGAGAACCCTTGAAAAGGAGACATCAGAGACCTTAAGAGGATCTGGAAAAATCATAAGAGGAAGGAGAATAAACAATTACTGGTGATGAACTACAAATAACTATATGAAGGAAACAAGACAATCTCATCTAAACAATGTTTTGAATTACTTTATTTTTATCTAAAGACTCTTAAAATGCTTATATACATTGTGCAAGATTTTGGAAAGGATGGTTATGAACCTATTGGCATGGATTTCACTCTGAAAAGGAAAGCATTGCTAGATAGAAACCAAACCAAACAGGTCATCTTGCCAGTGTAGGGAAGTGGGTGAGGTAAAATATAGGTGTCTCCTTCTCATGGAATGTCATAATAGAAGCTTCATTGTTGCTGTTAGGTGCCATCTAGTCGGGTCTGACTCAGAGCAACCCTATGTACAACAGAGGAAATACTACCCAATACTGTGTTGTGCCCAGCACTATTATTAGTGCTCTGCTATTTATAGGGTTTTCAGTGGCTGATTGTTTTTTGGGAGTGAGTTGCCAGGTCCTTCTCTGAAGCCTACATCACCTGGTATTCCCAGGCAGTCTCCTATCCAAGTACCAACCAGGCCTGACTCTGGTTAGCTTCTAAGATCTGACGGGATCAGATGCCAGGGTGATACAGCTGCAGGCAGAAGTGAGCTTAGTGGTCAGGAAATAAATTTATATAAGGCAGACTTATGAAATTGAAGGATCATGGACTTTAAATCAAACAGACAGTTCAAATTCCACCTCTACATTTTATTGGTCATACGACATTAGGCAAATGAATTACAACATTTTGATTCTCCATTTCTTTATCTCTAAATACCTAACTCATAAAATTAGTGCTTCGTGAGAATTTCCAACACAAATAATCTCAAGAATATCACAGATTAATTTCAATTACTTCTCACTTTTGCTTTAAACCAGTCCAGGAGAGGAGGAATGGAATGTTTTAAGATTTGGAGGATTTCCTTGGTGAGTCTTTGAGGATGTGTACATGTGAGTGGGTGGGGTGGCATGTGGGGATAATTTTAGGTGATAAAGCTAAATGCCTCTACCAGAACCAAGCTCCATGAAAAGATACTCCTTATATTTAAAAGACAGTTCATGGTTTCTCCCCTCAGCAGAAAAATAATTCACAAATTTTACAAGGAGGGAATTTGAGAGTCAAAGATGATGTGAACTGCCCGGAAAGACAAAATTATTTGCCCCAGAAGTAGTTAGTGGTGGAACGGGACTCAACATTCTTATCACTTGAACTGTTTCTATCTATGATAACGTCCTCAAACATCAGGTCTCTCAGTGCTCTCAAGCCACTTATTTTACTTTGGCACAACTTCCTCATTATTATGAAGTGAAGAAGATAAAATGAGGTGAGAAATCTTGCTACATCTTCTCTGTTATTTCAGGAATAGCTGAACCTACATGCTAAAAAAGAGCTTTGTGACATATACATATATAAAATAATATTACAGCAATGCAGAGAGTGTCCTTTGTACTTGTAAATTTCGGGGAAATGGGAGCAAAACTATATCTTACATGAGTATCTCAGGAGTTCCTCATTCAATTCTTGGCACTGCAAAAAGAAAAAAAAAAGACATGAAAGTCTTGCTTCAAATAAAGATATTTTATATTGTATTTTTTAAATCAGTTGAGGTTACACAAAATGTAAGGCATTTTTTCCAAGACACATTTACCTACATATTATTGCAATGAGGATTTGAGTCAGAGAGGCTTAGATTTTACTTCTGCTTCCTATACTTGTTAGTTATAAATCTAAACTTTGATCCCTTTTATCCACTCTTGTCCCATGGCCTTCTCCCTTTCCCTACATCTTTTCATACCTCATTCTACCCATAGGAACTTCTTGCAGGTTCCTCAAAGATTCTTGCCTCTAGGACTAGGCACATATACCTCTCTGCCTAGTTGACTTCTATTCATCCTTCAGGTCTCTGTTTTGATGGCACCTCCCCCAGGAGGCTTTCTCTGATAGGGTTAAATATCCTCCCTAATTCTTCCACACTACCCCATTGTGGTAGTCTGTGGGGCTCACTGCTCTAGTGTGGTTGTCTCCCTGGGCCCGGATAGTAGAGCAGGAACCTCACATATAACCTCTTTCCCTCCAAATAGGGAACTCGCTGGGACTGGGCAAGTGCGACGGAGTGAGAGACACCTCAGGAGGTCTCTTAAACACACAGTTCTTTATTTACAGCATTGCAGCTCTTGCAAGTGTTGCAGAGCTCTGATGATTAAGTGACACACGGTTCTACAGCTTGTACACTCTCTTCCCATGGTGGTGGTCTGCTCAGATGGGCCACCAGCGCTGGTCCTGTAGCTGTTCCCAGGCTCTCTCTGCCATGGCTGCCCAGTGTTTGCTTCTCTTCTCAGTGGTCGTCACAGTGTCCCTCAAGGTCTTCTCCTCTTGCAGTCTTCTGTCTCTGTCCTAGTCATGGTGGCAAGGAAAGAGAGAGAGGAGAGAGGAGAGAGGAGAGAAGGGGGGGGCACACGTTCTCCTTTTATACTGCTTGGGACCAATCAAAACTCCGGGCTTTGTTTGGAAGTGGCCAATAGTGAGCCTGACAATTGATAGATGGGTAGGACACAGGGAACATCCAATCCCAGGCCTCCTCTTAGTGGCCAATAGGGTAATAGCATACGGTCTATGAGAGTCTAAAGCACGGTATACCCAGTTGTTCCAGGTGGGGTTCATTTTGGCCATGCAGTGTCAAACCTGATGGACTCAAGCCGGGTGTGCCACAGTGAGTTACACAGGGGTCCTGAATGCACCTCAGGCCTCAATATGGGCCAAATAAGCCTTGAGCCATTTCTCTTCCTCTTTACGCCCTACACTTATCCCTACGGTAGTCAAAGCACTATATTTTAACTATCTACTTATCTTTTTCTATCTCTGTACTCCTCAAGAATGACATGTCCTCTCAATATCAGTTATATCACAATATTACTTAAATTGCAACAAATACTACTTTCTTTAATGCACTACTTCTCTTCCCTTACTGTAGTGTTAATCATGTTATTCCATTTTTCTGAAACTATCAGCAGTTCCCTATTTCTTAACCTAAACAAGTTCAAATTCTTCTGTCTGGCTTTCTCAGCTCCTCACAATCTGTCTTTCATACTAAATTTCTGATCTTATTTCCCATTATTCCCCAGTGGGAATCCACTTTTATGGTGTGATAAATATCATATACCTGTGTCATAGCTCATGATGTTTCCTTCTCTTAGAGTAGATTTTTTTCTTATCATCTACAAAAAGAATTCTATCCTTCCTGTAAATACCCTCTCCTTGTGAAATTTTTTGACTTCTTTAACAACTTTTCCTCTTTCTTTCTTTCTTTCTTTTAAGATTAGCATTACTGTTTTTTTTTTTTTTCTCATCTCACCCAGTGATGTGTTGGGTGGTCTAAAGTAAAATTGTTAAATACGTAAGTTTTCGAATCAGCCTTAAATTCAAATCCAGTTCTAGTATCAGCATGTGCCCTTGAGGACCTCTTTTTTTTCCTTTCTTTTTAAAATTTATTTATTTTGTTGATGTTGTTCTTAGGTGCCATTGAGTAGGTGTCTGACTCATAGAGACCCTATGTCCAACAGTGAAACAGTATTGTTACTGCTTCTCTGCTATTCATGGGATTTTAAATGGCTGATTGTTTTTTGAGAGTGGGCTGCCTGGTCCTTCTACCAAGCCTACAGCACCTGGTATTCTTAGGTGATCTCCCATCCAAGTACTAACCAGGCCTAACCCTGCTTAGCTTCTGAGATCTGACAGGATCAGAGGCCACAGTGATACGGATGCATGTATTTTTAATTAGCATACAGTATAATAAGTTCCATAATGGTATTTTCAGACAAGGGGCTGAGATTTAGCTCAGTTGGTAGAGTGCTGCTCTGCAGTATCTGAAGCCCCAGGTTTGATCCCTATCACCACAAAAATGGAAGAAGGACCTGGCAATCCACTCTTGAAACAATCCCAAAACAATCAGCCATAGAAAATCCTATGAATCACAGAGATGCACTGACGTGCTAGGCATGGCACAGTGTCGGGGAGCATTTCATCTGTTGTACATAGGGTGACTATGAGTCTGACCCCATTCAGCGGCACCTAACAACAATATACCATACCTGTGGTTATTCCTACCACAGTACTAAGAAGAGATGCTCAATAACTAGATCTTTAAGTGCTATATTCCATTTAAAAATGTACATAGTTGAGATGTATAGTTGTTTGAAATGTGTAGACATTAGTTTTGTGTGAAAGAAAGATTTCGATTTCACAAAATTTAGGAAATGGTTAATATATTAAATAAGCGAGGCACAGGGGTTACAATAAAGTTAGGACATTTCAGTTGTTCAACTGGGACCAACCTATCTTCACCATTGAGGCTTTTAAAAAATAAAGGGTTTAGGTAGAAGATTTTTCACTGCCAAAACATTTTTTATCACTGCAAAGTTCAGTTAACTACTCCAGTGAGATTTCCTTAAATGATATTCAGAACATCATGGCAAAGAAGAGACAATCAGTTCCCTATTATTTTTTTAAAGTCATTCTCTCTCTTCTCTTTCTACTTCTTTTTTTGCACTGTTGCTCCCAGAACATGTCCTTTAAAGATTTTAAATCACCTTCTAACCTCTTTGAAGCTGGGATTTAGCTCAGTTGGTAGAGCGCTGCACTGCAGTCTCTGAGGTACGGAGTTCGATTCCCAGCACTGCAAAAATGGGAGAAGGACCTGGCAATCCACTCCCAAGGCAATCCTGAAAAAACAGTCAGCCATTGAAAACCCTATGAGGGTCGCTATGAGTCTATGAGTCGGATACTTGGATACCGACTCAGTGGCACCTAACAACAAATGGGAGAAGGACGTGGCAACCCACTCCCAAGGCAATCCCGAAACAATCTGCCATTGAAAACCCTATGAGGGTCGCTATGAGTTGGACATGACTTGATAGCACCTAACAACAACAACAGGCATCTCACAATCTAATCAAATTGGCAATCAAGATTAACCATTGGGGGCTGGGATTTAGCTCAGTGGGTAGAGCGCTGCGCTGCAGTCTCTGAGGTCCTGAGTTCAATTCCCAGCACCGCAAAAGTGGGAGAAGGGCCTGGCAATCCACTCCCAAGACAATCCTGAAACAGTCAGCCATTGAAAACCCCATGAGGGTCGCTATGAGTAGGATACCGACTCGATGGCACCTAACAACAACAACAACAACCTCTTTGAGGTTACATCCGTCAATGAGGTAAGTTATAAGCTCTGGCAAAACGTACTGCTTCGGATCTTTTCATTTTTAAAATTTATTATTTTTATTGTTCTTTTGTTGTTTGTTTGAGACAGGGTATTGCTGTGTAGCTCAGGCTGGCCTAGAATCTTCACTCCTCCAGCCTCAGCCTTCCAAGTGCTGGGATTTGAGGTATAAGCCCACATATCTGCTGGTTCTTTTTTTAGCTTTGGGGGTGGAACTCAAGGCCTCATGCATGTTAGGCAAGTGGTCTAACACTGAGCCACATTCCTTGCCTCCTTTATTATATTTTATTTTGAGATAGGTTCTCACTAAGTTGTACAGGATGCCTCCGGCCTGGAACTCAAGAGCCTCCTGAAAGCCTTCTGAGTTACTGGGGTGACACGCGTGCACCACAGTGCCTGGCAATTCTGATCTCTTCTAGCAAACTTTTTCCTTAATATTTTTCCCTCAAATAAGAAGTATTTAGTGAATCACAACCTGATTTTCAACAGAACTTGTCATTCAAATAAATATGTGATAACTTATGAATATATTTCACGGCTAGAATCTGAAAACCTCTGCATTGGGGAAGAATTTCCTCCATTATTTTGTACCAGGCTTAATCATATTTTGAACATTGCTTGGGTATTAGTAGAATAGTAGCATGGGTATTAGTAGAATGAACTCTGAAAGAGTCTCTTCCTATTAGGAAAATATTTTCTAGCTTCTTCTGTGATCAATGATGAGAAGTATAATCAAAATAATTTTTCTAGTACATAATCTTGAGGACAGGGACAATAGTTTGACTATATCCCTAGTGCTTATCACAGCACATGGTACATATTAGGCACTCAGTAAGCTTCTGTGGCCGTGAGTGAATAAATTTGTACAAAAACTCTACTCAGTAGAGAGCTCATTGTTTAAAATAGAAACAACACAGAATAGTTGTTATCATCATTGTAAATATTTATTAAATAACTTACTTGGTGAAGTGCTAGGGTTTATAAAGACAGTCTCGACATCAGTTTTGCTCTTTCAGAATAAAATCTCTGAAAAATACAGAAAAGACTTATTCATACAGCAAACTTTTATTAAGCATTTGTTATGTGTTACTACTGGACTCAGCATTGGGGATATAATAGCAAATAAGGCAAAGACAAAAATTCCTTCCTTTAGGGAACTTACCCTTAAATGTGAGCGACAGCTAGAAAGCAGAATGCACATATCATCCTAATTATAAGTGTTAAGAAAAAAATAAAGTGTGGAAGTGAGGATATGAAATGGGAGTGTTGAAATTTTTAAAAGATGGCTAGAGAAGGCCCCATACAGATAACTTTTGAATAAGCACATGAAAAATGTTGTATTCCTATAAAAGGCCAAGAAAAGTGAAGGGAGGAGAGGTAGAGTTGTATGTGCACACAGGTATCATATCAGTCTGTAAGTGATCCGCTTCTGCATTTAACAGTCAGTATGGGGTGTCACTATGGTTATGCACCAATGCATTGGGGCACAGTATAAGCACCACGCCTGAATAAGCCTGTGGTTTTAATTGGTAAGACTGAAGGGATGGCTTGTGGATTCAAGCTGAACAGAAAAGGCCCTTAAACTAATGTTTGGTTGTTGTTGTCAGGCACCATGGAGATGGTGTCCGACTCATAGCAACCCTACATACAACAGGTGAAACACTATTGTCAGTGCTTCTCTGCTATTCATAGGGTTTTCAATGGTGGATTGATTTTTGGGAGTGGGTTGCCAGGTCCATCTCCTAAGCCTATAGCGCCTGGTGTTCCCAAGTGGTCTTCCACCCAAGTACTAAAACCAGGCCTGACCCTGCTTAATTTCCCAGATCTGACGGATCAGATGGATCAGACAGATCAGTCACAGGACTAACACTGCAGGCAAAGTTTGGCAGGTCACAAAATCACTTCAGCTGCTTTTTAAATTTCTATTCATATGTTCAAATGAAAGGCAGAAGAGGCTCTGTGAAATTATTGCAATATATGATTAGAAAGGGAAGTAGCAGGAAAATTAAAGCAAGTGAAATTGAGAATCTGGAAGAAATTAATGAAAGTTAAGGGAGGAGGGTCCAAAAATGAGAAGGCATACAAAGGCCCAGGTTGGAGACAAAAAAGGGAGAGGGGAACAACATGGCAGATGTGTGCGTGTGTCCTGGGAATTCCATTGGTGCCTTATGAGTTGAATTGTGCCTCCTCCCTCACACATGTATGAGTCCTAAAAATGAGAAGAAACACAGTGGTTGCAATAATAGGCTCAAATATAAAACGATCATGTGCATAGCACAGTGTTGGGTAGTGTTTCGTTCTGTTTTACACAGGATTGCTATGAGTTGGACCTCACTGTACAGCACTTAAAAACCACCCCTAGCACCTCAGAATGTGACCTTACTTTGAAATAGTTTCATTGCATGTACAACTAAAATTAATGAGGTCATATTGGAGTAGGTAGGCTCCCAATCCGATGACTGTTGTTGTTGTTAGGTGCTGTCAAGTCAGTATCTGACTCATAGCGACCCTCATAGGGTTTTTGATGGCTGGCTGTTTCGGAATTGCCTTGGGTGTGGATTGCCAGGTCCTTCTCCCATTTTTGCGGTCCTGGGAATTGAACTCAGGACCTCAGAGACTGCTGCGCAGAGCTCTACCAATTGAGATAAACCCCAGCCCCAATCTGATGACTAGTGTGTCCTTATTAAAAAAAAAAAAAAAAAAAAAAAAAAAAAAAAGCTGAATTTGAACATTAGCGCATAGGGAGCATACTTTGTGAAAGTTGGAGTTATGTAGTCACAAGCCAAAGAATTACCAGAAGCTAGGAGAGAAGCATTAAAGGGTCTTCCTCAGCGTCTTCAGAGGGAGCATGGCTCTGCCTACACCTTGATTTCAGACTTCTGGTCTCCAGCACCTAGGCAGTAGCTTCCATTGTTTCAAACCACTCAGTTCGTGGTAGTTGTTTCAGCAGCCCTAGAAAATTTTCTGAAAAATGATTTTAAGGTAAACAGGAAGAGGGTTCTTACACTAGAGAAGAGCGAGGTGCCTTAGTGACTTACGCGTCAGAAAAGTACAACTCTTCAGCGTCTGTAAATTGTATATTCCTGTTTCCCAAACCTTTTATATCCTGCTATACTTTAGGAAAATCACATAAAATCTCCCTGCTTAACAAATGAAGGGGCCCCATCTGATTTGTAAGATTAGTCACACACAACGGACCTGTGAGCGCCAGCCACAGATGAAGAAAAAGCCCCCTTTCAACATCTGATTGAAAAAGTTGAAAGGGAGCAGCAGCCTCGGGTCAGCCGTTCTTCCTCCCACAGAGTGTACTGCTGACCGCACCCCTCTGCCGTGCACGACTGCGGGCTGCTCGCTGCAGTCTCGGGAGTCCAGATCCCAACCGCACAGGATCCAGGGCAAGACCAGGGGACGAAGAAGTCAGGGATTTCTTCCAGCTCTCGTCCCTCCGGCCGGCTCACGGGGCCCCGGAAGGGAGCGCGCGCCTCAGGCTGTCCCTACTGCCAAGCAGGTGGCGGGACTGCGAGGCGACCCCGGACGCGCAGCCTCCCCCGTGAGCCCCGCGAGCCGCAGCCACCGCGGTCGGACTTCGGGCTCCCAGACTGAGGAAGTCGATCCACCCGCGCTCTAGGCGGCGGGCGCAGCGGGCCTCCGGGAGGGGGCGCCCGAGGGCGGTGGGTCAAAGGGCCTCGCCCTCTGGGAGCCGGGGCGGCGTCAGCACCTGCTCGGGAGCCAGGCCCGGCCTGGTGTCCCGGGGACGCGCCCGCCCCCGCCGGCCTCGGCGCCTCGCGTGCCCCGCGGTCGGGTCTCGGCTGTGCGCTCGGGCTCCCCGACCCCGGGTCTCCAGGTCCCGCCCGCCCGCGCAGCCCGGCGCCCTCCCACAACCCGCCCGCGTGCGGAGCGTGAGCGGGCGGGGTCGTCGGGACGCGGACTGGGTGGGCCGGCCGGTAGCCCTGCGGCCCAGCGTCCCTGCGCACCGACCCCGGCGTCCCGCAGGCGGCCGCCATCAAGCCTATCGGCGGCGGCCGCGGACGGCCTGCAGACACACGCCCACCCGCGTGCTCGCCGCCCTCGCCAAGGCAAGCCAAGGGCCGCGGCACTGCGCACGCGCCGCGCGGAGGGCGGGGCGGGTGCTCCGGGCCGCGCGTCGGGGCCGGCGCTGCTCGGGCTGGCTTGGCGTCTCCACCGCCCGCCCGCCGCACGCCCGCCGCTCGAAGCCGCGCCCGCCGCAGGCTGCACCCCGCCCCGCCCCGCCCCCCGCCGCTCGTCCCCGCCTCGGCCGCGCCGCCTGCAGCAGTAGCGGCAGCAGCTGCTCCCTCCCGGCGGCGCTGACCCGCGGGTCCCTTCCCGGCTGCGGGAAAGACGGAGGCAGAGGGAGGACGCGGCCGCGCCGCCCGCACCCGAGCCTGCGCCGCGCGCCACCGGCCCCGCGCCCCGGGAGGAACATGGGTGAGTCGTCCTGCTGCCGCCCGGCATCGTCCGCGGCGCGCTGGCGAGGGGAGCCTTCGTCGCGCAAAGTTGCCGGGTCCTCACCGGCGGCTGCTCCCGGGAGAGCGGGCGCTCGAGGACCGCGCGCCGGGCGGGGTCGGCCGGGCCGGGCGCCGCGCTCCCCGCCTCCCCTCCTCCACGCCGCCGCCGCGCCCGGCCCCGCCGAGCTGCCTCGCGGGCTCGCGTCCTCCGCCGGCCCCGGCCCCCCGCGCGGGCGCGACGTGGGAAGGACCAGTTGGGGTAACTTCCTCCGCTGCCATCGCGACCTCTTCCCACCCCAGGACGCGCCGCCTCCGCGGTGGGGAAGTGCGGGCAAGTAGTTTCCGAGGGTGGCTTTGCAACCTGCACGGCGTAGATGTTCCCTGGGGGCCTCCTGGCTTGAAAGGATGACTTGTCAGAGGCCAGGAGGACCGCGAGACAGGATGGAGTCGCTAGCTGTTGAATTAGTGCTGGGTGACTACCGTGTACAAGGTTCCCGACCTCCACCCGTTTTCTTGTTGCCTTAGTCTTTCTGCTGTAGCTGGGAGCTGCACCCTGTGACATGTTGTTACCGAATTCCCATGCTAGTTATTCTCTCCCAGCTTCCTCTGCCTAAATCTGCATAATCTGATTTTAGTTCCATTGTGTTTGTGGTTAATCTCATGAGATTGGTTTGAATGAGATTGGTTTGAATGAGATGTTTGAAAGCAAATGTTTTCTACAATTTCATATAATGTAACTAAAATTTTTCATGTGTTTCACGCTTCAGCAATTACAAAAACGTGTGATGAATTCTGTAATTAAGAGCCAAAAGTTTCTTTTAATAGTAACAACTTGAAATACCTTACTTCTCCTTGTTCCCCAGTTTGCTTCCGTTCCTGTCTGTCAATTTTCTCTTTGTAAATTTGCTCCGTTGGCCTCCATCCACTCAGACTTTTCCCACTCCTTCTGTGCAGGTTATTTTAAGCTTGAGATGAGTGTGGTCCTTTCTTCTGTCAATACAGTACTCAACACGTCCAGAGTTAGGTCATGGCAACTCAGAACCTTCAAAGAAGTGTCTAAATCTAGAAATGACCTAGTGTAGCTTCTTGGAAATAAATGCTTCAAGCTCTAATTCAGACCTGCGGCCAAGTAGTGGGAAGAAGTGTTGCAGGGGTAGGTGGTATGAATAAAAAAGGATCTAGGGCCCTGAATTTTATTTTTATTTGTTTACTTTTTAATATGAGTACTATTGATATGCTGAACAAATTTCTGTAAAAATAGAGTGGCCCGCTTGTATGTGCTTTCTCTTTCTCCAAGAGTAGAATTTTTAATAAGTATCCAATCAGGTTACTGAACATATTATGTTTTTCCTTTGGACATGCACAGATTTTTTAAATTTCAGGCCATAAGTTTGGCCTGTAAAACACATTTCTCCATTTTTCAAGGTGAGCTTAGAAAATCCATTTAGCTAAAAATTTAAATGCTGAATCAGTATTTTTTCAGTGAAAAAACCCAATTCTGTTGCAAAACTAGTGAATAAAAATAACTAAAAGAAATGAATTTATCTACATAAAAATAATTAATCTGGAAAATCTTGAAAGCTCTTGCTTCATTAAAAAAAAAAAAGGCCCAGTATAAACATCTCTCATTTTGAAGCTTCTCAGAAACTCTTAGGTTAGATTAAATCTCTTTCCTCTTAGCACTCTCTGTACCTTATTAGAAGCTTTTTAGCACTTACATAATCTACTTTCTGATGGAGTTAATTTGTGTATTGTGCATTTACTCTTGAATTCCAGAAGATGAAATTTATGTTTTAATTTTTATGTCTTCCACAGTGCTTTTCGCACAGTAGATATTCAGTAAATCTTTAGGGATTCAATTCTAAAACTACCTCTTATCGCCAACTTTTGAGCCTGAAAGTATAGGCTCTGGACAAACATTTGAGTTGGTAGATATTATGGAGGCGTAGAAGCAATGGGAACAGAGAAGTATAATTGTAGGATGGCCTGTCTTTTTTAAAAAAAAAATACTGTCCTAGAGGTATGGGTGTTGGGTCAACCTCAGACAAGCCATTTCCTTCTAACCTGCTGTTTTCAATGGTAGAATGTTTTTGTGTATGATTAGTAGGTACATACAATAATGTAAAATTGAAGTGTTGAAAAATATCTTACGCTTTATTTTATATTTTAGCCAAGGAAGTCATAACATTTGGTAAGATATACTGGTTAGTAGTAGGGGGAAATCCTTTTTAATCTGATTTCTCAAGAAATAAATAAGAGGATTTTGTTTTAAAAGATATTCTACGGCAGTGATTTTTCTCCCCAAGAAAGTGAAGGAAAATTCCTATATAACCTGGTGGACCACAGCTTTTATTTTATATATATATTTTATTGTGAATTCAACATTTATTATTCATTGAATATCAACCATATGCAGTGTACTGGAGAAGGACAAAGATGAATAAGATGTTCATCTTTCAAGTTTCTTATAATCTTAACAGGAACAGTATGACATAAATAACTATAATAGAAATAAATGTATAAATGTAAAATGATACAGAAGACTTGTACATATATTACAGATTCCGAAGATAGAGGTTTTTAGAAAAATTGTTATTTGAAACAAAAATCAGTTAAGTTTCTTAAAGGTAGAAATTATACTGTTAATCACAATAGGGATGAAAAGAAAGACTCATGAAGATTGATAAGGGAGTTTCTAGGATGTGATTAAATAGCCATGTTTGATTAGAGCCAAAGGTAAAGGAATAGAAGGTGGTAGAGATGAAAAAGTATTAATTCATACCTACTAGGAAATGGAAGATCTTAAATGCCAAGATGAAGAGGAGTTTGGACTTGTGTATTGAGAGATGAGTAAATATTTGCACTTTATAGCTAATGACTCCTGCTTTTTTCTTGCCGGAGAATAATTTGTAATTTCATCTTAGTGCCTCACATTTCTTTGACATTCCACTTTCTTCTGTCTTTATGACTTAAGGGTAGTACAGGTTTTATTTTTGTAAAATCTGTCACTTGGGGATTATGTTTCAACATGAGTTTTATAGGGATCAAAAACATTCAAAGTCTATTTTGATTCTAAAATTCTGTGGTTGTTTGAAACTAAGATTTGAAATATACTCAATATCATTGATGTATTATTATATTAATTCCTAATATATGACTTGGGAGAAGGGCATGGCAATCCACTCCCGAGGCAATCCCAAAACAGCCATTGAAAACCCTATGAGGGTTGCTGTGAGTCGGATATCGACTCCACGGCACCTAACAACAACAATATGTGACTTGTGCTGGGTTTTAGCTCAGTTGCTAAACTGTTGCTCTGCACTAAGGCCCTGGATTTGATCCCCAGCAAGCAAAAATGGCAGGACTTGGTAGCCCACACCTGAGAACAATCCCAATACAATCAGCTGTTAAAAACCCTGTACATAGCAGAGAAGCACTGACAATAGTGTTGGGCATGGCACAATGTGGGGAGTGTTTCCTTCTGTTGTTCATAGGGTTGGTATGATTCAGACCCAACTCGATGGCACCCAATGGCAACAATATGACTTGCTTTTCTTTGGTGTGTAGATGGTAATCTCTACTTGAAGGAACAGTTTAAGAGCTTGAACTAATTTGTTACCTTTGTCTAAATAAATGGCCTAAAAATCCATTTCTCATGCTGGCTAAGAAAGGGATGCAGGATTCAAACTGCATAGTAGTATAATTCTTTCAGTGCATCTGTTTATACAATTATTGTTGCTAGAAACATTCCAGGAGTTAAAACTGAGGACTAGGATAGTGATAAAGGGAAGTGGTTAAATTGAGCTACTAGTTATGATTAGCAGTACTTGTAAATTCCAAAGACCTCCTGATGATTCTTTTCAGTTTTCTTCACAGAATGACTTTAGGTACCTCTTGGAACCTCTGTGTGTGTGTGTGTGTGTTGGCTGCATCTTTTTATCTACCAGGTTATTAGACATCTCTACGTGTGTAATTCAAACTCCTTGAGTTCAAAATTTAATTTACTATGTAATTTTTAATGATAACCAAAGGTATGCTGGTAAATGTTTAACCAGAAGCCCTTCTCCAGAAAAGCCTTGATTTGTGATGATTGTCAATTTCCTGGGGTGAGATACAGCTCACCGTTATATAATATATCCAGTAGATAGGCGTAATAATCTGACGAGCACAGATAGTGGTGAAATGTAGTAATTAAGTAATGATGGTTTTCAATATGAATACCTCTTTAATATAACTCACTTAAAGTGTATATAATTTAATTTTTAATGATGGTTGTTTTAATAACGGGCTTATAAAATTTCTAAAAATTCAATAATCCTGTCTCATGGGCCAGCTCAGAAGTCTCCAGTATACCATTGAGTTAATCATTGCCATTTATTAAGAATTATTGATGTCAGTTATGCTATGCTTTATATTTTTTAACTTGATTTTTTCACCAGTAGTGTGAATTAGTTGCCATCCCCCATTTTACTGATTCAAAGAATTAAATAATTTATCCAAAGGAATTGTTGTTCTTGTTGTTAGGTGCCTTTGAGTCAGAATCCGACTCATAGCAACCCTACATACAGCAGGTGAAACGTTGTTGGTGCTTCTTGGCTATTCATAGGGTTTTTAATGGCTGATTGTTTTTTTGGGAGTGGGTTGCTGGGTCCTTCTCCAATCCAAGGGAATAGAACACTCTAAAACCCTGACTTAAAGTAGTGGTTTTCAAGCCAACCATCTTGGCATCCACCTATAATCCTAGCACTTGGGAGGCCGAGGCAACAAGATCTGAGGTTTGAGGGCTGCCTGGGCTACATAGGGAATCTCTGTCTTTAAAAAGAAAGAAAGAAAGAAAGAGAGAGAGAGAGAGAGAGAGAGAGAGAAAGCAAGCAAGCAAGCAAGCAAGCAAGCAAATGAAGTAGTGGTTTTCAAATTTTAGCTTACATAAGAATCATCTGGAGAACTTATTAAAAAAAAACTATCAGGTCACCCTCAGAAATTCTGATTCAGTAGGTGTGGGTTGGGCTTTGAGTTTGCATTAAGATGTTCCCAGGTGATGCCACACTGGGAATAGCTCCACCACAAGAAGAGACCGGCAGACTCTTTCGATAAAGGGCCAGATGGTGAGTATTTTAGGCTTTGCAGGATAAGGGGCAGAATCAAGGGTATTACACAGAAAAGAGAGAAAATCATATGATGAAAGAAAATAAATATCCACAATTGTTTGAGGTAATATAAAATGAAAGGGCTAGAATTCTCTTGGTGCAATAACATTTCACTTAATTGTGATTCAAAGTGCTGTTATTAGAATTGATTGTAGATGTTCATCTGTTAGTGCAGGTCTGTAATACAATTTTATGAATTTCATCTTTGAGGCTTTTTTTATACAGATAGGTACTACCAGTTGCACATGGTTTTTTTGTTTGCTTATTTTTGGTGGTGTTGAGGATGTGCATTACTAGGCAAGGACTCTACCATTGAGCTGGATCCCCAGGCCTGCATATGATTTTAATGAGCATATTTATTGTATGGAAGGCATTTATGTTGTTCGGTGCTCTTGAGTCTGGTCTGAGTCATAGCTACCCTCATAGGGTTTTCAATGGATGATTGTTTTGAGATTGCTTTGGGAGTGGGCTGCCCTGTCCTCCCATTTTTGTGCTGCTGGGGATCGAACCCTGGTACTCAGAGAGCAGAGCAGCCCCCCACCAACTAAGCTAAACCCCAGCCTGGAATGCATTTATAGAATTCTTTTATATTCATCTCTTGATATTTGTCACTTACACGCAGATTAACCACTTCCCACTGAAGGCTAGGTGGGAGCTCCTCAATTGGATAATTAAGTGGACTTTGAAATATGGAAGTTTCTTTTGCACTAGTTAGTGAAGTCTGAAGAGCACAATGGGAACTGTAGTTTGAGCTTTCAGAATGTATCTTTTATTTGTATAAGTGTGGAGATCTTGTTTTAACTTTTGACAATGTAGAAAGTACACAAAACATCAATTGTTGCTTCTGATTTGAACAATGTTAAAAAGATTATTGTATAAAAAGACTTTTAGGTCAGATTCTTTAGGAAACTATCAAACTTGCAGCAGAATCTCATTTTAAAAGACACTGATCTTAATGGTTGAAGGCATTTCTTTTTGTTTAGAAAATTTTATTTGTGCTCTGAGCCATTAGGCTTCTATGTAATAAGACAAGTCAGGATATTCAGTTTCTATTCCAGATGGAGATGTACAGAACTGATTGATGGTTAAATCTGTGAGAGCAATCAAGTTCACTGGTGACTGTACTGGCTCAAGGATAGGTTAAAATATTTCCTCATAAAAAACCTGTTGATGAGTAATAGAATAAAGAACCATAGGCTTTAAGCACCTATGTTTTCACAAACTTTGTTCAGCCAACCTCTTCTGTTCATATATTTTGCTACCTCAACTGGAACACGTCTTAGCGGATTCCACTTCAGGTTATGCTGAATTAATATTTTCTTAACATTGAAAATATTCTTGCCTGTGATTGTTCTATTTAGACTCTTTATTATAGTACATTCTTTAGTCATTTGGAAATGAATTCTTGAGAAAACAACTAAGGATTATTACTAATATCTGTCAACCCGAGAGCCAGAGAAAACTTGTCAAATTCTTTTGCTTTGTTTGTTAGTTGCATTTTAATATTGTTCACAATATCCTCTCCTCAAGTAGCTACTCTTATTAAAGGCTATTCTGTCTGTCTGTCTGTGTTTTGAGACAAGGTCTTGCTTGGTAGCCCAGGCTAGACATGAACTCAGTCATTCTCCTGCCTCCACCTCCCAAATGCTAGGATTACAGGCAAGTACCAGCATCCCTGGCTGAAAGGCTATTCTTAAACAAGTTTTCCTAGAAGTATTTATTTGGTTGTTGTAGTCAACCATAACTTAATTAACTCACCATGGATAATAAATAAGCCACTCAAAGTTACTTGGTTTGTGGCTTCATTTTCTTTCTTTTTTTTTTTTGTGAAGAAATTCTGTGATGAGATACTTTGTTTTCTGTTTCCTCATTTCTCTGGTGATTGCTTTCCTATGAGTTGGGAATGTGATGAATGATTAGTCTGGTAATATTGATGTATTTTTAAAATTTTGCATAGCTACTGTTTCACTGTATAATGGCTTGCCATCTGACTCAACAAAATAACCGATAAACTAATTTAGATGCCTTGAAAGTATGGCATTTGAAGTAAAGGTGGTCCTTAAATTATGAGGTTATAATGGGTTTACTGAATGGGAACCCCATCACAAGTTGAAAATCCATAGGTCAGAAATGCATCTAACATAACTTATGGTTTAAATGTAAACTGGCCTCCACAGGCTCGTGTGCTGAGTTGTTCCCCTTGGATGGCACTGTTTTGGGAGATGGAATAAAGTTTAGAAGGTGGGGTCATGGCTGGGTTCTGTGGCACATGCCTATAATCCCAGTGACTCAGGAGGCAGAGATAGGAGGATTGCAAGTTCAAGGCCAGAGGCAGTCTGTGTAGCTTGGTGAGACGTTGTTTTAAGATTAAAAAAAAAAAAAGTAACAAAGGGGCTGTGGGTGCTTGTCAGTGGTAGAGCACTTGCAAAATACAGGCAAGGCCCTGGGTTCAGCCCCTAGTACCGCACAAAATAATAAACCAGTGGAGTCCAGTCCCTGTGGGCTAGTGTTTAAAGATGATACCTGGTCGCCAGTCCCTCATGGTCTGCTTCCTGCCCACCATAAGGTGTGCAGCCCCACAACCATCTTGGCTCCATTATGCACTGCCTCAATACAGGGCCAGAGACATGGAGCCTGGCGACAGGGTGAGCCCTCTGACACTGAGCAAAATAAGCCTTGCCTCTCTTTAAGTTGTTTCTCAGGCATTTTGGCAGAGTGCTAAGGAATCTGACTATTGCAGTTAACCACTGAATATCATAGCAACGCAGTCCACTGTAGATACCTCTTATTTATACCTGACTGGCGAAATGGGGCTGCTCACTGCCACGGCCCGGGATGGAGAGACAGTGTTGAACTAATGGGCATCAGCCTGGGAGAAGATCAGAATTTGAAGTCTGATTTCTACTGAATGCATGTTGCTTTTGTGCCATTGTAAAATTGAAAAATCATGTCAGGGTCCATGGTACACTTTGCTTTGACGTGCTGGTCAGAATGCTGACTTTTGTCAGCATTTGTCAAAAATCTGGCTTCCTTGGGCTCACATTCCTACATGGCAAAACTGGTTGAAGTTGACTAGGAAATCCCTCTTTCAGCCTGGGCAAGTGTCTGCTTGCACGTGCACACATGCACACAAGGACACAAACTATAAACAAGCCAGTACTAAGGATGCATTCAGCCAGGTGGATTCATGGAAAACCATGCCTTGTCTAATATTTCCTCTTTTCTACAAAGTTGACTCATTAACGTCTGTCAGACTCATAGAAGTATCTGGATTTCCAGTACATGAGGTTTTTGTTACTCCTTCTGAATTGCTAACGAGTGAATTGTATTAAAACTTGTGGTAAAGTTGAGTTTATTATCACATTGAAAATTAATAGCAAGCTTTATCTTAAAATTGTTACTGTTGCTAGGTGCCGTAGAGTGGGATCCAACTCCTGGTGACCCTAATAAGTACAGCAGAATGAAACACTACCCAACATTGTGCCATACACAATCTTTTTATGTTTGAGCCAATTTGGGAGCCACTATGTTTCTCCTCATTTTGAGTTGTGCCACATCAGCAAAAGGAGGTCCTAGGGGTTTTACTCCATTCCTGTCATAAGGTCAACTCTACTTTGGGGAGGAAACTCTTCCCCAGTTGCTTGAATGCCTTCCCGCCTTGGGGGGGGGTGTGTGTGTGCTCATTTTCAGGCACTATATTTGACAGTGCTTTTCTGGATTCATAGGGTTTTCAATGGCTAATTGTTTCAAGAGTGGACTGCTGGGTCCCTTCTCCTTAGTCTGTCTTAATCTAGAAGCTCAGCTGAAACCTGCTCACACTGCTGATATATGAAATACCTGTGGCATAGCTTTCAGCATCATAGCAACATGCAAGCCCCCACAGCACTCAATATGAAAAGAATCACTGTGCTTGCAACATTGGGCTTAAACATGGCACAGTGTTAGGTAGTGTTTCATTCTGTTGTACACAGGGTTGCTATGAGTCAGATCCTACTTGATGGCACCCAATGTAGTAACATTGAATAAGAACCAAAGAATAGATTCCAATAAAAATGGAAAGGAGGAGGAGCTTATCTCAGGAAGAGATAGATAGAAATTATAATATGGAAACCTCCAAGCTTAGTTACCTAAAGATGACTTAACCACTTCAAACTAAGATCTGCTGTAATTTTCCTTTACTTATTTTTGACCTTTGAGCATTGAATACATTATCTATAGAAAATAATGACATGACATTAAAAAGGTCATCGGAGTACAAGAGGGTTGATAGATTGTTTTTAAGGAAAATTATTTTGTTATATCTTAGAAAGTATTTACTAGCATGTAAGAATTATGCAAAATCATTCAAAATAATTCTATGTAAAAGAATTACATAAAATGAATTTTGAAAAAGGATTATCATATATTTTCAGATCTAATCTGCACCCTTTCAACAACTTTAGAGGGCTACAAAATCAGATACAGATTAGAATCACGTGTAGATTGGATTCATGGAGGGCCTGATCGAGAATCCAGTCCACATGAGATTGTGGTCCGCATCTGATTTTGTAGCCCTGTAAGACTGTTGAAGTGCCTGGCTCAGTTGGTTGAGTGCCACTGCGGTCTGTGAGGTCCCGGATTTGGTTCCCAGCACTGCAAAATTGGGAAAAGGACATAGCAATCCACTCCTGAGGTAATTCTGAAACAGTCAGCCATTGAAAACCCTATGAGGGCCGCTATGAGTCAGACATGACTCAATGGCACCTAACAAAAAGACTGTTGAAAGGGTGTAAATAGGATTCAAGAATATAAAGCATATAAAATTATTTAAAATAATTTCAAATAGTTAATTTTGCTAATTTGTTGTGGGTTTTTTTTTTCATAGAACAAAAAACAGGAATCATCCTTTTACAAAAAATTGAGATTTTAATTTTTTAGTTATTTTAGAAGTTTTAGTGTATAATATAATGGGCTTCATTATGGCATTTTCATGTAATTATATAGGGTATTTTGCTCTCATTCACTCCTTGATTATCGGCCTTGTTGCTCCCTCTTCCCTCCAGATAGTCTATCTTTTATTTCCAAGTCTCTCACATATATGTGTTTTATTTTGTTTTTTATTCAAATCTAAATTCCATGTACAAGAGAGAACACATAGTATTTGCCTGATTCCGATTTGTTTTGCTTAATGTGATATACAGTTCCATCCATTTTCCTGCAGATGACATAATTTTATTCTGCTTTGTGGCCGAATACAATTCTGTTGTGTTTATATACCACATTTTCTTTATCCATTTGTCCATGGATGGACATCTAGGCTGATTCCATATCTTGGCTATTGTGAGCCGTGCTACAGTGAATCTGAGCATGCGGGTATCTGTGTGGTATGTTGACTTGGATTCCTTTGGGTGTATACCCAGGAATGGTATATCTGGATCATATGGTAGTTTATTTTTAGTTTTCTAAGGAACTTCTATATTGATGTCCATAATAACTGTACTAATTTACATTCCCATCAGCATGTACAAGGCTTCATTTTTCCCTTCACATCCTTGCCAGCATTTGTTGTTTGTTTTGTTGATGCTAGCCACTCTGACTGGGGTAAGATGGAATTTCAGTGTAGTTTTGATTTGCCTTTCTCTGGTGGCTGAGAATGTTGAGCATCTTTTCATATATATTGGTCGTTTGTACTTCTTCTGAGAACTATCTGTTCAGTTCATTTGCCCATTTGCTGATTAGATTGTTTTTCGGGGGTATTTAATATATTGAATTTTTCATGTGATTTAGATATTAATTCCCTATCAAATGTATAGTTGGCAGAGATTTTCTTCCATTCTATGGGCTCTCTCCATTAATCATTTCCTTTGCTTTGCATAAGCTTTTAATTTCATCCAATCTTATTTGTCAGTTCTTGCCACAATTTCTTAGGCCATTGGAGTCCTTTTTAAAAAAGTTCTTGCCTATGCTTATATCTTGAAGTGTTTTCTTTATATTTTACTCTAGTTATTTTCAAAGTTGTAGGTGCGCCCCCCCCCCCCCACTCAAAGTTGAACCCAGGCATGCTTTGCACGTGCTGTACCACTGAGCTGTGCCCTCGGCCTACTTTTTTACTTTTTTGAGACGGGGTCTCACTAAATTATGCAGACTACCTCTGGTCTTGAACTTGAGATCCTCCTGCCTCTGCCTCCCAAGTCACTGCGGTTACAGGTGTGCACCACTGCGCCGGGCTCAAAGTTTTAGGTTTTAAAGTCTTTGATCCATTTTAAATTGATTTTTTAATATGGTGAGAGAAAGGGACCTAGCTTCATTCTTTTACATGTACATATCCAGTTTCCCCAGCACCATTTGTTGAAGGGGCTCTTTTCTCCAATGCATGTTTTTGGCGCTGTGTGGAAAGTCTTTTCTCCAATGCATGTTTTTGGCACTGTGTGGAAAGTCAGGGAGTTCTTTCTGTGTGGCTTTATTTCTGGGTCTTCTATTCTATTGGTCTACATATCTTTTTTTTTTTTTTTTAACTTTAGCTCTGTAGTATAACTTGATGTCAGATATTCTGACACCTCCTGCATTATTCTTTTTACTTAGGGTTACATTGGATTTTTGGGCTCTTTTGTGCTTCCAGGTAAATTTTAGGATTGTTTTTTCTATTTCTGTGAAGAATATCATTGGAATTTTGATGGGGATTTTATCAAATCTGTAGATCACTTTTAGTAACATAACCATCTTTACAATATCAATTCTGCTGATCTCTCAGCAGTGGAGGTTCTTCCATCTTCTAGTGTTTTCTTTGATTTCTTTTTACAGTCTTTTGAAGGTTTCTTTGTAGAGGTCTTTTATCTCCTTGGTTAGGTTTATTCCTAAGTGTTTTATTCTTTTTGAAGCTATTGTGAATGGAATTGTTTCCTTCATTTCTTCCTTGTCACGTTTGTTATTAGTATATGGGATGCTACTGATTTTTGAATGTTGATTTTGTATCCTGCTACTTTTCTGGAAGTACATATCAGGTACAAGAATTTTCTGGTGGAGTATTTAGGCCTTTTAAATACAGGATCATATCATTCATAAACAGGTATTTTGACTTCTTCCCTTTTCTATCCTTTTTCTTTTTGTTGCCTTATTTAGTTCTGGCTATGACTTCAGTTACTATAGTGAGTAAGAGTGCAGAGTGTGGACACCCTTGTTGCATTCCTGATTTTAGCAGAAATCCTTTCAGTTTTTCCCACTTAGTATAATGTTAGGTATGTTGTTAGGTGCCGTCAAGTAGGTATCGGACTCATAGCAACCCGGGTACAACAGGTGAAACAGTGTTGTTGCCCCTTCTCTGCTATTCATAGGGTTTTCAATGGCAGATTGATTTTGGGGAATGAGTTGTCAGGTCCTTCTCCCAAACCTATAGCACCTGGTATTCCCAGGTGGTCTCTCATCCAAGTACTAGCTAGGCCCTACCCTGCCTAGCTTCTGAGATCTGATGGGATCAGATGCCACAGTGGTATGGCTGCAGGCAATGTTAGGTATAGGTTTGTTGTATATAGGCTTTATTATGTTGAGGTATATTCTTTCTATTCCTGTTTTCTTCAGGCCTTAATCACGAAGGGATGTTAAACTTTGTTAGATGTCTTTCTGTGTCTATTGAAATGATCATGTGATTTCTGTCTTCTGTGCTTAAAAGAGTATATGGATGTACATTTATTGATTTATGTATGTTGAATCGTCCTTGCCTCTCTGGTATGAAACCAACTTGATCATGATATATGACATTAATGTGTTGTTTGATCTAATTTGCAATATTTTATTGAAAATTTTTTGTGTCTTTGTTGGTCAGGGAAATTGGCCTATAGTTTTCCTTTTTCACTGTGTCCCTATCTAATTTGGTATCAGGGTGCTACTGGCCTCATAGAATGAGTTTGGAAGTGTTTCTTTCCTTTCTATTTTATGGAACAGTTTGAGGAACATGGATGTTAATTCTTTAAAGGCCTGACAGATTTTGGCAGTGAATCTATCAGGTCTTGGACTTTTTGTTGTTGTTATTGGGAGACTTTGTTACTGCTTCAATTTTTTTGCTCATTATAGGTCTGTGAAATTATTTATATCATCTTGATTTGATTTTGATAGTTCATATGTGTTAAAGAATTTACATCTTCTAAATTTTCCATTTTTTTCCTAAAATATACCATATATTCTTGATTCTAACCTGCATCCTTTTAAAATTTTTAGAGGACTACAAAGTAAGATGGGGATTAGAATTGCATGGAGATTGTGTTGTCATTTTCATTTCATTATAGAAATATTTAAGTTTTTTCCCTGAGTTCTTCAGTGACCCACTAATCATTTCAGAGTGTGTTTTTAGTTTATGTTGTTTCTCTTGCTGTTGATTTCTAGCTTTATTCAATTATGACGTGATAAGATACAAAGAATAATTTCAGGGTTTTGGTGGTTTTTTAAATTTGTATTTGTTGAGTCTTGCTTTGTGGCCTAAAATGTGATCTACTTTAGATAAAGTTCCATGGGCTGCTGAGAAGAATGTGTATTCCATAGTTTTAATGGAATATTATGTAGGTGTCTGTTAAGTCCATTTGTTTTGTGGTGCAGTTTAATGCTTAACTTTCTTGTTTGTATGATCTATCTACTGATATCAGTGCAGCATTGAAGTCACCCATTATTATTGTATGTGGACCTATCTGTCCCTTCATGTCCAGTAGTGTCCATTCATGAAATTAGGTATACCAGCATTTGGTGCATGTATATTTACTTTTGTTATATCTTTCTGGTGGACTGTTCCCTTTAATAGTATGTCCTGACCTTGTTTATCTCTTCTAATTTAAGCTTGAAGTCTACTTTGAGAGATATTGTTATAGCCACTTCTGCTTTTTTGGCTTCCCTATGTTGGTATATCACTTTCTGTCCTTTCATTTTTAATACGTATATGATTTTGTCAGTGAGGTGTGTTTCTTAGGGACAACAAATAAGTCTTGTTTAATGATCCAGTCAGCTAGCCTGTGTCTTTGAAATGGAGAAATAAAAACATTTACACTTTGTTTCTCCCCTTATACATACTGGGGTTTGCTGGTTTACTAAGTTGAACATACTTGCTTCTCTCCTGAGCTCTCATGACTGTCTTTCTTCTTCCTCTGTGTAGGATGCCTTTAAGTGTCTTCTCCAATGCAGGCTTAGTAGTCATGAGTTGTTTTCATTAGTGCTTACTTTGGGAGGTCTTTATTTCTCCATTGACATTAAAAGATAATGGGTGGCTACAATGATATTGGTTGGCAGTTATTTATTTTCAGGGCTTGAAATATATAATTTTATGCTCTCCTGGATATTAAAGTTACTGATGAATGGTTTGATGTTATTCTGATAGGTTTGTCTTTGTTAAGTAAGTTGATGTTTTTATCTTGCAGCTTTTAAAATTGTTTCTTTGCTTTGTAGTCTTAGCATTTTAACTATAATGTGACACGGAGAGGTTCTTCTTTCTGATCATGTTTATTTGAGGTATTAAGTGCTTCTTGTGTTTGGATATCCATTTCTTCCCCGAACTTTGGGAAGTTTCTGCTATTGTATTGAATAGCTTTTCTGTGCTTGTAGTTTTAATCTCCACTCCTTCTTCTACCCTATGGATTCTTATGCTTAGTCTTTTCATCATGTCCCAGAGTTCTTAAAAATTGTGGTCATGCTCACTTATTTTCTTTATTGATGTCTGAATATAGTATTTCTTTGACCTTGTCTTCTATCTACAATATTCTTTCTTCTGTTTAGTCTGCATGTGTTAGTTTCCACTGTGTTTTGATTCATTGGATTTTTTGTTTACAGCATTTCCATTTTATTTTTCAAAATCTCAATTTCTTTGCTGAATTTCTCATCTGGTACCTGAATCAACTTTCTCAATTCATCTGCTTATTTGTATCCTCTTTGAGGCCATTGATCATTTTTATAATTAGATATTTGTACCCCTCAGAGAAGCGGGAATTTAGCTCAGTTGGTAGAGCACTGCGCTGCAGTCTCTGAGGGCCCGAGTTCAATTCCCAGCACCGCAAAAATGGGAGAAGGACCTGGCAATCCACTCCCAAGGCAATCCCAAAACAGTCTGCCATTGAAAACCCTATGAGGGTCGCTATGAGTCAGATACCAACTCCACGGCACCTAACAACAACAACAACCCCTCAAAGAGGAGGAAAAACACTAGTAGATGAAGTTTTTGCTTTCCTTCCCTCCAGCAGAGGATCCAGTGTGAAGATGTGAGCTTATTCTTTCCTTTTTCTGCATGGCCGTTCTGTTTCTAGGTGACCGGTCAGCTTGTTCTTGCTTCACTCTGCTTTACTTCTGTTTTCCTCTTGGAAATAGAGTCTGTCCTTTGTTGTCCTCTTTCCCTTCATGGGGCCACAGGAGGCAGCTTCTAATCTGCTATCTTGATCCTCTTCTCAAAACCTTACTTTCAAAGCTATGAGAAACCCACAGTGTTATATTAAGAATTTTTTTCAAAGTGAAAAATTTGTCAAGTTTTAAAAACCACTCCCTAGCTGGGCATGGTGGTGCATGCCTATAATCTCAATGACTTAGGAGGTGGAGGCAGGAGGATCTGGAGTTCAAGGTTATAGGCAGCCTGTGTAATTTAGCAAGACTCTGTCTAAAGATAAAAAATAAAAAGGGCTACAGTAGCAGTCTGGTGGTAGAGTGCATGCAAAGTATGCATGAGGTCCTGGGTTCAACCCCTCAGTACTGTAAAAGAAGCAAACAAAAAAACCTATTTAACTCTTATGAAGAAAATCCCCAAAGTAACTCAGTATAAAAAAATGGAACTGACCATTCAAAAAAAAGCAAAATTTATATTGATATATTTATGCTTCATAGAAATACAAATACTGACTTACATTCATAAAGTTACAAGATATATTTGGTCTAAAATATAAAATCAGGACAAAAAATTTATATGAACTGATTAATTTCTTTTTAGTTGCAAAAATTTCTTTTGGCAGAGGCTGGTGTGGTATTAAGGTGCCCATTGTGTCACATTTCTGGCCTTTATATGGTATGTACAAGCACTGTCGGTGAAGTCAGAAACACAAGACTACCATATTAGACATTGTAGAAAGTGACAAAATGAGTAGTGCTATTAGTCACACTTTCCACTTTTGAGAAGCTCAAACTGTAACTGTAGATAAAGAATAATACAAAAGAAATAAATGAATAATAGAAGCATATTAGTCCGTAATTTTTATTCTGAAAAGAATTTAAAAGGATGGATTGTGTTTACTTTTCAGCACCTAGTACAGCTTCTCTGGTATATACAAGTGCATATTTACTTGTAGTGATACAGAATTTTCCCCTAGATTTTATTTACTTCTTGAATTAAACACTTACTGAAAGCTAGAGTAGCCATCCAGCATTGTACTGGCCTTGAGATACTATGGCAGAGACTATTCCCTGGTATATGTCATTTTTATTATTGTTTTAGGTCACATACTTCAGATACAGTTGTTTCCTGGTACAACTAGATCACATGCTTGGATAAATTCATTCTTGAAGAGCTTACATCTATATAAAGCAAGATATAGACAGTTCTTGTGTTGCACAATTCTTACCTCCAAGAGATCTGCATGAATTTCATTTAACTATGTGAAGTCCTGACTGCCTGTGTAGCAGAAAGAGTCAGGACTTTGAAAAACACATGTCTGCGTTTGTCCCAACTTTGGCACTTATTCTGGGCAAATATTCCATTTCTAAATTCAACTCCCTTATCAATTAAAATGGAGATGATAGTCACACTTATTTCACAGGAAACTTACAGATATTACATAGAAGAATGTCCATGTAGATATTGATTTCCATTTCCAAAGTTGAGAATATCATATTTTGAAAACTGTACCTTGTATTCAGAAATAAATTCGAAGAATAAAATGTTATTTATCATACTATTTTAATGAAACCATCTGGTGAATAAATTATTATGGAAGCTTATTTTTTCATAGATGGCCACAACAGTCTCTTGCCCTATATAATCTTGTGGAACTTGCCACTGTCCATTGAGAGTTAGGGTCTAATTCTCCTATTGAATCTGAGATTATCTATGACTTGCTTCTAAACCAGTAGACTGCAGCAAAAGTGATGCTGGTCTTGGTCATGAAAGGTAATGCCGTTTCCAGCTTGTTTGTTGGAAAATTAGCCTGCTTGGGTTCTGGATGGCTAAGTACCTTGAGGCTGCCATGTTGCTAGGAAGCCAAGCCTTGTGGAGAAGGCCCTGGGGTCCAGGTCAGCAGTCTTGGTCTTCACGTCCTTCCAGGACAGTCACCAGACATGTGAGTGAGTGAACCATCAGATGACTCAGATGACGCCTGTTACTTACTTTCTTAGGTGCTGTAGCAAAATAACTGAGAATCCAATTGAAGATGGAAGGATAGGTTTATTGGGCTTGCAGTTTAGAGGATCATGGTCATAACGGACGGCAGGGAGTCATGGTGAGCAGCGGTGGCAGGACTTCACATAAAGACATCAGAAAGCAGAGCGTACCTGAGCCAGAGGTCTAGGTGAACCCTGCAAAGACTTTCCACAAAGCTAGGTCCCACCCCCCAAAGTTCCACAGCCTCCACAAACAGCACCACTTCCTTGGGACCAAGCATTGAAACACATGACCTTTGGGGACATTATAGATTCCCACCAGAGCCATGTCCCAGCCTCAGCTGTAGAGTCATTCCCAGAGTCACCCCTGGTCTTTGAGCCTTTGCATCATAGGTGCAGACCTTGGGGAGCAGAGAGTCATCCTCATTGTGCTCTTCGTGAATTCCTGGTTCACAGCATCTGTGAGCTTAATAAATTGGCTTTTGTGTCCTGCCGGTACCATTGGGGTGATGGGTCATGTAGCAACAATAATTGGGACAGTTACCCCAAAGATGGCATTTTCTCAGTAAGAAACAGATTGCTATCAACATTCATTGAAGTAAGAACTACCTGATGAATAGATGTTCACTGAGCTTTTCTGTAGTTTCAAATGAAGATACCCTAATGGAGAATTTTGCCCAGTAAATGGCATTTCCCCATGGTTTCTTGTTCTTTATTCTGGCAATAATTCCCTTAAAGAACAGTTAGTTGACTGCCTTAGCAGCCAGAGAAGCAATATGTATGATGGGTGAATAAAAAAATTTGGTGGATGTGTAAACAAAAATTTATTGTAGTAAAAGATGCATTGACATTAATACTCCCTAAAAGTCTCCTCCTGGCTTTGAACACTTATCCACACATCTTTCGTAGCACTTTCTGAAGCAGTTCTAGGATCCTCTTTTGTGTGTGTCTTTAGACTAATCCTCCATGGTGATGACACTGTTACACATCACTTGTGGTACAGCAGTTTCTGTCAAATACGGTGACATGTCCTCCTCAACCTTGTCAGCAGCTGTGGCGCTGAGTGACTTCTGGCTCTTCCCCAAAGTCAAAATGACCATGAAAGGTAAACATTTTGAATCAGTTCAGGACATCAAGGCAGCCTTGACAGCGCAACTAAAGACATTTACAAAAGACGATCTCCAGAACTGCTTGAGAAAGTGGCAAAAGCAATGGGATAATTGCATTTGAAGCCAGAAAGAATTTTGAGGAGGATTAATGGCAATGTGTCTTTTACTGTAATTATTATTTTTTTTTCTTTTTACGGTACTTGGCGGCTGCACCTAGGGCCTTGCACATACTTTGGAAGTGCGCTACCTCTGGGTTGCACCTGCAGCCTGTTTTTTAAATTTTTTATTTTGAGTCAGGGTCTCACTAAATTATTCCAGCCTGCCTCTGGCCTCAAAATTGCGATCCTCCTGCCTCCACCTCCGGGGCTGCTGGGATTACAGGTGTGTGCCACTGCACCCGGCAAATAATAAAGTTTTAATAATTAAAACATTCACTATATCTCTGATCACACCTTATGTTTAAACATTGCTGTGGGTTTCACCATAACTTTATGGTAGATTTTACTGGTTTGGCTAATAAAAAATGTCACTTAGTACCGTTAACCCTTAACTTGTATCCTGCTTCTGGAATCACATGTTACCCCATGATACGTGTACCCATGCTTAGTTAAGTGCTACAGTGCCCCATATCTGACACCTGCCCAGGACTCTATTTTGACTCTGTGATACCAGTTAAGGATTAATAAGTATAGCTACCACTAAAGTGTTTCTGTTTTTATTGAAACACAAGACCCCATTAAAACTTTTTCCAACTGAAACTCTAGTTGTTATCTCTGAGTTAACTTTAATGTTAATCTTGTAGTAATAACCTCACTTAATAGAGTAGTAGAACTGTTTTAAGTCATATCTTTCCTATCATTTTCTTGGACGACAGTGGGTTCTCCAGTTTGATTACTATTGAATAAAGTAATACTTCATAATAAAATTGCCAAGGGATGTCAGTTATGTATCTTACGATTTTCTCAAATAACAATTCTAGTGGCATTTTGAAATTGATGTCATAACCATAACAATAGTAGTCAGGGCTATAATAACATTTGGATTGCTTATGCTTTGAAGTATTGTGTGGGTGTGTACATACAGTGTGTATATGTGTCTGTGTATATGTATGTATAATTGCATACACTTGTACAGGACACATAAGAAACTGTTAACATGGGCTGCTTCAGGGAGTGAAGTGAGATTGTAAAGGTAATTCCCACTAAAAATTTTAAACTAAAAAGTAATTTCTATATTGTGAGATGTGGAAGACAGAATGGTGTTGTATTCATCTTTGTATCTTTGGCACTGAGTGCAGTGTTGGGGGATTAGTAGGCACTTAGTTCATATTGGGATAAATAGAAGTTTCATATTCTGTTCTTAATTTATTAGTCGCCTTATAACATTGTTAGTCATTTCTTGCATAACTCCTCATTTTTCTAAGGCTATATATAGATCTGCATTAGTCTAGGTACAATCAGAAGACAAACCACACGATGTTACGTTGCTCTGTGTGCGTGTGTGTGTGTGTGTGTGTGTAGAGCTAGATATGAGAGAGCAGAGTTTATTGCTCAGAGATCATTTGAGTGCTTGTTCCCCAAGCTCAAATTTCAGTTTGGCGGTGCAGTAAAAACCTGATTTACCTTGTTTATGTGGCAGAGTTGCACTGCAGAAGAATCCTAAAATTATGACATTGGAAGCTTATATGGGATTGCTGGTACATCTGCCCAACCAAGAAATACACACACACCCTTCTTTTACTCTGGAATTAAACAAATCCTCACTAGTGGGGAAGAAGGAAGCTCTAGGTTTATTATCTTGAAAATAAGCTGAAAGCAAATCTCTAGAAGGAGAGGGGAAGTTTTTACAATCCTGGAATATCTTCTGCCACCGACTTATCTTTATTATAGCTTATCAATTTCCTCAGAAAACCCCAACCATGCAGGCATGCCAAGAAGTCTAGGGAAAATTGTCTCCCAGCATATACTATTTTAAGCAGATGATGTGTACTGTAAAATTATTAAGCAGTAATCAGAGAGTATGAAAGGTGAATAGCAAACTGAAGGGGAATCTAGGCCTGGGGCAGATGTCCAAGGAGGGAGAAACTTTCTTGGAAGGGCAAATTATCATTGAAATATATAGTGTCAACCCCCTGGGTAGTGTAGAGGTCATTGGGTTACTCAGGCCACAGATGGTCTATGATCTCCTGGCTGACAGGTAAAACTGTTTGGAGACCAACAAGGCTGGTGTTGGGTGGACACACAGAGAGCTGGATGAGCAAAGGAGGTTGATGCACCAGGGCAGGTACTGCCAGAATTGAGAGCTAGAGAGGCCCTCCATGGGAATCCAGCACAATTCTGTGTACTGCATGGTATGGAGTGGCCCTAGGGCCTCTGGCACATGTGCTTGGAAATATGAGGTGGTGTGGGAAACAGTGACAGGGCTGAGCTGCAGAGGTGAGCTGTCTGGGGACCTGCTGTAGAATTGCTGATCAGTTGAGAGGGGTGGGGTTAGGTATATGGTAAAAGCCATGACATGCAGGCATTTGTCACTGGAGAAAATCCTGTAGGCTGATCAGGAAGGAAAGCACCTTTTTATTCCTTGTCGTCTAAAGACCAAGCGTATATCATGCCATCTGGCAAAGAAAAAATACCTAAAGGGTCTGGCTTCATTTTTACAAATCAGACTCTAAGGGCAAATTTGTAGAGAAGAGACAAATAAATTAGTTGGTAACTGCCGTAAGTTATTGCTTGAATTTTATTTATTCTTTTTAAACATGTGGTGCATCATAGTTTTAAGTAGTCATGCTTTCTGTCTTATGTATAAATTTAGTTTTTGTCTGAATTCTTTTATCTTGACCCTCAAATTTCTTTTTGCTTTCTGTAGCAGTATTCTGCGACAATATTTCCATCATGGATTCATAAATGATAGTTCAGATAGTGTTCATTTTATTAGATTTTTAAAATTGGTAATGTACTATGTTAAACATATGTACTATGTTAAATTCACCTGTCACATTTATGACTACTTGTGTATGTCATTTTTCTCTGGTTGGCATTTTATTACCCAGAAAAGTTGGTGTTGCCTAAAAATATATAAATTTCAATGTATTATCTCTTTCAGTAAATTTTCTTTCCCATGTTATTTATTAGGTTACTAAGACTGTTTTGGACCTATCTTAATGAAGTAGAAAGCCCATTTATTTAGGCTTTATATGCCAGTCTTTGGGCTGGGATTTAGCTCAGTTGTTAGAGCACTGCGCTGCAGACTCTAAGGTCCCGAGTTCAATTCCCAGCACCACAAAAATGGGAGAAGGGCCTGGCAATCCACTCCCAAGGCAATCCCGAAACAATCAGCCATTGAAAACCCTATGAGGGTCGCTATGAGTCGGATACCGACTTGATGGCACCTAACAACAACATGCCAGTCTTTAACTCTCTATAACAAAATGTTATAAAGTAGGGTCCTTTTCCCCCCCACTTTTTTTGGTTAGCCATAGCCACAGTTTCGATTATGTTCTGGTAAAGAATCTGGTTCAAGACTGTTTGGAAGCCTGATAACCCCAAATACTTCTGTTTATAACTTATCTAGCTTTTAAAAATTCCCAGACACTCTCAGGCAAGATGATTTTTTTACTGAAATTATATTATCTGTTCTCTGTCCCATTTTCCTCCACTGTCAGGCGTATAATAGAGTCTGGGGAAGAACTTGGGCACAGTATATCTTTTATCCTTGAATCTTAAGTATCAGGAGCCAAAGCACCATAGGCAGACAGTAGAGTACAATCCTGGAGGCGTAGAAGCTCACAGCTAGGATAGTAAGTCCCAGATCACTGTCCTAACTTGAGGGACTAAGGGGAGCATGAGAGGTAGGAGACAAATAAAATGGGGCCTAACAGCTCAGGAAACACAGGATGTTGTTGTTGTTAGCTGCTGTCAGTCAGGTCCTCATAGGGTTTTCAATGGCTGTTTCAGGATTGTTTTGGGAGTGGATTGCCACATCCTTTTCCTATTTTTGTGGTGCTAGGGATTGAACCATGGACCTCAGAGAGTGTGGAGCAGCACATTACCAACCTAGCTAAACCCCAGCCCACACAGGATAATAGAGTACTTTAATAAGACATTATTCTAGAAGAATCCTGGTGATAGAGTATGGATGGCTGTGAGGTTTGAGATTGGCTTGCAGGCACATTATAGGTATAGGAAGCTGGAGCAGAGCAAATATATTTCAAGGAGTTATTTTTATTTTTGTATTAGAGAGTTTCTCTGTATTGTGAATGCAGTTGGCTTATTGCTGTTAGGTGCCGTGGGGTCAGGTCTAATAGTGACCCTTATGTACAACAGAATGAAACACTTGACACTGTACCCAGCACTATGTCAGTGCTTCTCTGCTATTCATAGGGTTTTCAATGGCTGATTATTTCGAGATTGGGCTGCCCAGGTCCTTTTCCAGTTTATGTGATGCTGGGGATCTAACCCAGACCCTCAAGAGTGTGCAGAGCAAGATCTGTACCAACTGAGCTGTACCCTAGCCCCCTAGCTAGCTTACCTGTATAAAAGCGAAGTTTGAAAGTATATTGCTTTCCAGCATCTTCTAGAGCTACTTTTTTTTTTTTTCTTCTTTTTGAGGTACTTGGGGGTTGAACCCAGGACCTCACAAGTGTTTTGCAAATGCTCTACCACTGAACTGTACTCCCAGCCCATTTTTTATTTTTCATCTTGAGACAGGGTCTCGCTTAGTTATGCAGGCTGCCTCTGGGCTTGAATCTGTGATCCTCCTGCCTCCCTGGTTGCTAGGATTATAGGAGCCACTGCATCTGGCAAGCTGTTCTTCTATATAGAGGTCATTTCAATAATTTTTTAATACAGAAGCTGTTTTTTTTCTTTATTTTCTTTTTCTTTTTGGTCCCTTTCCCCCTCCCTCCCTCCCTTCCTTCTTTCCTTCCTTCCTTTCTTTCTTTCTTTCTTTCTTTCTTTCTTTCTTTCTTTCTTTCTTGCCTTCTTGCCTTTTTTCCTTCCTTCTTGCCTTCTTGTCTTCTTGCCTTCTTGCCTTCTTCCCTTCCTCCTTTCCTCCCTTTCTCCCTTTTGTACTGGGTGGCTGAACTCAGGGCCTCTACCACTGAGCTGTACCCCTAGCCTCTTTTCTATTTTATTTTTTCTTGAGACAGAGTCTGAGTTATGCAGCTGCCTCTGGCCTTGAACTTGGGATCCTTCTGCCTCCTCCTCCTAAGTCACTGGGATTACAAGCATGCACCACTATGTCCATCCTCTACAGAAACTTTGTAATTGACAGGTTACATTTTTACCAACATTGTTCCAGTCCAATTCTTGGCTTTCTTTTAAAATTGTTTAAACATGCCATCGAGCTTAGTGGACTTATCTACATTGATTTTCTAACTTGTCTTACAGTATTCTAATAGCAAAATGAAAAGTAATGAAAAATTAGAACTATATGAAATTCTACAAAAATTATTTCCAAAATAGATTTATTAACTTATTTATAAAGATAAGTTTTGGGATTTAGTTACTTAGCAGAATTCAGACTACTTTTAGGAGAGTTGATTAAATTTACTGAATGCTTTATATTTTATGAAGTCTTTAAGTTAGTCTTGTCTGAAATGAGAAGTGTAAGTGATGTGAGATTTGCAACTACAATCAAGTTGTGGGATAAAAGAGGTTTATCTAGTAGATAACTGGGAAATGGACACAGTTACAATGTCATTGCAGCCTGCCATATTGGGAACAAAGCTCATGCATATGAATAGATATGACTGCATGTTAAAACAACAAATAAAGAGAAAAGAATGTAAGAGTGTTGAAACTTAGTTTGGAGTTTTTAATTCAATAGAACAGTTTTTATTTCCTTAATTTTATTTTTCTTCAAATATTATGAATATCCCTACTCCAAAAATTGCTTTGTCTTATAAAATATATTGCACACATGCACTTTGAACAGGTTTTTTCCTTTCTATTTTCTTTTCTTTCTTTTTTTTTTTTTTTTCAGGACTTAGCAGTTGAATCTAGGGCCTCAAATTTACTTTGTAAGTGCTCTACCTCTGGGCTGCCCTCCAGCCCATTTTTATTTTTTCTCTTGAGACAGAGTCTCACTAAGTTATGCAGCCTGCCTCTGGCCTCAAACCTGTGATCCTCTTGCCTCTGCTTTCTGAGTTGCTGGGATTACAGGCATGAGTCACTGTGCCCAATGAACAGTTGCATTTTGGATCAGATGTTTTTCCAACTCTGTGTGTGTGTGTGTGTGTGTGTGTGTTTGCTAAGCATATTTAGTATTTAGTTACATTCCTCTTAGACTGTGCTTCTATTGAACTTCATCATGAAAGCTAAAGAAATTGTCCTACTCACATAGCTTCATATTCTCTTTAATCGAGATTCTTCTTCTATGCCTAATAATAATTAGAAAGGTAATAATAAATTATTAAAATTTAAATACTCTTCCTAAATGAGACAGTTTCCTTTTTTCTAGCTGATATTTTGACAAGCCGCATCTGTAGCAATAGTAATTAAAAGAAGCATGGTTTTTATACTTTTCTAGTCTGCTAAGAAATCAATTCTCCTTTCATCCTATTTTGTTGTGTCTGTGTTTAGTTGAGTATTTCCCCCATCCTCAGAGTTGCATGGAAGGTTGCAATGGTACTAAGAGCAGAAGGGAAGGTTTTCTGTAACCTAAGACAGGTGACTTAGTAGGCCGTGAAATAATAGAGTTTGGAACTATTCTTCCATGGTATAAACATTAGAAAAGAAGAGGTGGTATGATCTGTATTTCGTAATCAGACATTTCTATGCATAGAAGACTTAGGAGACTTAAAAATAGTAATTAATACGAGATTTTGGATTGTGGCTGAATATGGGACCACTTGGTAAGCAGCTCCTTTTTTACTCCAGAGATATCTACTTACATTTAGAAATGGGAAAGTTATTTAATTCTCACTAATGACAAAATTCTAAAATATCTCAGAAAGCTGGAGATGTAGTTCTGTGGTAGAGCACTTGCCTGGCATGTATGAGGTGCCCTGGGTTTGATGCCTAACACTGCTGGGGTGGGGTGGGAAAGAAATGGCTAAAATATGTTGAAATAAATTTAACAATAAAGTCACATGCACAGGATCTGTATAAAGGTGGAGAATTTCACTGAGAGACCCAAAACAAGCTCTGAACAAAATGAAATACATGTATGTAGTGGAAGGGAAGGCTTACTAGTGAAAATGCAAATGATCCCAAAGATAAATACAAATTCATTGTAATTCCAGTAAAACCCTGGAGCATTTTTATTCATTTATTTGTTCATTCATGAAGTCTTTCTCTCAGTCACTCACTCTGAAGTGACTGGATAAAATGATCTTAAAGATTTATGGTAGAAAAAAATCTGAATAGCTAAGAAAGCTGAGAAAGAGCAGTGTAGGGACTAGCCTTACCAGATGCCAGAATGTGGGAGAGAACTAGTCTAATTAGGTCCATAGGTATTAGCATAAGAACAGACTAAAAGATCATTGGAAAAAAAACATAGAAATACATTTCTGTACATAAGAGATAAGGTCGTATTTCAATTAGTGGGCAAGGGATATAATATTAAAAATTCCTGACATCAAGAAAATAAAAGTAAACTTCAATCTTAAACCATATGAAAATATGAATTCCAGTGAAGCAAAGACTCAAGGTAAAAATAAAAGGATCAAAGCCAGGCATGGTGGTATGCCCCTGTAATCCCAGCAGCTCAGAAGAGGAAGGAAGGATTGCAAGTTCAAGGCGGGGGGCAGCTAGCATAATTTAGTAAGACCCCGTCTCAAAATAAAAAGTAAAATGTGGACCAGGGGTATAGGTCAGTGGTAGAGCACTTGCAAAGCATGAGTGAGGCCCTGGGTTCAACCCCTCAATACTAGGGGGAAAAAAACCTAAAAGAATCATATCAGCCAGGCATGGTGGCTCACACATATAATCCCAGCAACTCAGGAGGCAGAGCCAGGAGGATCACAGGTTCAAGGCCAGAGGCAGTCTGCATAGTTTAGTGAGACACTGTCTCAGTTAAAAACTAAAAAATGGGCTGGAGGTGTAGCCCAGGAGTAGAGCATTTGCAAAGTATGTTCGAGGCCCTGGGTGCAACCCCCAAAGTACTGCGGTGGGGGTGGAGGAAGGAAAAAAAATCATAATATCACAAGATAATCAGAGCATTTTCTGTATGCTCAAGGACCTTTCTTCACCATGGCTAGACACTCAAATACTGTAGAGGAAAATTAGGAGAAAATACCATAAATGAAACCAGTAGATTAATGATAAATTTTAGGGAAAAAGTTACAGAGAGTAACACACAAAGTTGATATCTATGCTGTACAATAAGAGCTGGAAAGACAAACCTATTTAACACTAGGCGAAAGATATGAATGAACACTTTACAGGAAAGCAAGTTCATATGGCCAATGAATATGAAAGATGGTGACATTAGTGATTAAAGAAGTGGAAATTAAAAGATTACATACCACTCTAAACCCATCAGACTATCAAGAAGTAGAGACCTATAAAATTGGTTTTTTGTTTTTTTTTTTTTAAGCCAGTATATTGGGAAAAGAGTAATAGCCAAAGGACAATGAAACTTTTCAGTCTTTTTGGAAAGCTATCAGACAAAAGTAAAAATTGAAAATACATAGATCTAGTAGTCCCACTCTTGGAAGCCTGTTCTGTAAAACTGCTGTGTACATGTACAAAGATATTTATTACATTATTGTTACCAGGGGCCAAAAGGAAATAAAACAAAAAAAGGTGAAAAGCTATGCATATAGGAATGGCTGAAGATACCGTGTTATAGGTAACCATGGAGTACAGCACAGTTATCTAAATGAGTAACTGCTACACAGATCGACTTGGAACAGTTTATGAGGGTTACTATTGAATGAAGAAATTAAGATACAGAAGTGTGTGTAATACAATCTTACTTTAGTTAGCATAGCTCCCCAAATTTCTGGTATATCTGTACATGAATATGTAAGGAGAAAACATGAACCTGAAAAAATACTAGTTTATTGACATGCAAGTGGAGCAATTGATGAAGATAAAGAGAAGAAGATAGGAAGACCAAGTAATAAAAGAAACTATCACATTTGTACATTTTAATTATACTTCATATAACCATATAAAGAACATTAAAAAAAGATGATTGGAAATATGCTATTTATTTTATGGATCACATCTGAATGCACGATTTTTTTCACTAATTGAATTTAATAATTGTTTATTGAGTGCCTACAGTGTGGACATGATGGATATAGTGATGCAAAGTTATTAATATTATATCAACAGTCATTAACATTGATTGATTGCTAAATGTATCTTCTAGGGCCTGTACTGAGAGAATTATGTGTATAACTGTATTTAGTCCTCATAATATCTGATGAAGTAGGTTCTGTTGTCATCTCTGTTTTACACAAGGGAAGACAAAATAAGCTTGCCTAAGGTGGTGCTTGTCAGAAGCCTCTGAGTCAGTGTCTTGACTCATAGCAACCCTATGTACAACAGGTGAACCACTATTGTCAGTGCTTCTCTGCTCTTCATAGGGTTTTCAATGGCTGATTCATTGGTTTTTGGGAGTGCGCTGCCAGATCCTTCTCCCAAACCTACAGCATCTGGTGTTCCCAGGCGGGTCTCCCATCCAGGTACTAATCAGGCCTGACCCTGCTTAGCTTTCAAGATCTGATGGGATGGGATGCCACAGTGGTATGGCTGCAGGCGGCCTAATGTTATATAGGTTAAATGTGGAGTCAGGACTTAAGCCCAAATGAACTGACTTCAGGGGCTGTAGCCTTAATTTTCCAAATATGGTAAAACTTGTCTCACCATGAGTTATTTGGTGTTGGTGAAACCCGACTTGAATGTAAGTAGTAAAATAGAAGACAATGAAATCAGGGCCATAAATAAGGTACAAATAAAATGTGGGAGCCTGGAAAAGGAAAGAGTTGATGTGACTATTACAATACAGAAAGTTTCATGTGAGGATTGGTATTTATTGTCTTTGTGTAGTAAGTAGTCATGTTGTAGAGGAGAGTGCACAGAAAGACAGATAGGAAGACTGAAATTCGCACAGTTGTAAAAATGGCGGTGTGCCTGAGAAAACAGCGAGTAATCAAGTTGGACTATAAGGTTATGTGACCAAGTAATGAGAGGTGAAGGCATAATATTAGCTGAGGCTCTTGGCTTTTATGTAAAGTGTTATAGACTTTACATAATAATAAAGTACTGAAGATTTTTGAAAGAATAGTGACAAGCTCTGGAAAGGTTATGTTTATGAGGTTTTAATGTAATGGGAGGAAGTTGGGGAGGTGACCTAAGGTTCCATGAGACTTAAAAACGATCTTTGGGTACTTGTTCTAGCATTAAAAAGAGAATTAGAGAGTTTAAGATTTATTTTCAAAAGAGGGAAGATGTAATAATCAGAGGAAACTTAAATCCTTCATTGGTCTTTGAGTTCCTCAACTAGCAGAGATTCATTCAAAGAAAGAAAAATAAAACTTTCCCCTCTCACATGTATTTAGTATAGTTTAATGGAAGATAAGATAGGTTAATTTGTTAAAAGATTTCGAATTTAAGGCGACTTCAGGACCAAGTCTGTAAACATATTAAACAAAAATAAAGTAGAAACTGCATTGCAAAATATTACAGTTTTTAAATATACTTTCCACTTCTCATGCTAACAACAAAATCATTTCTTCCTATTTTACGAGCTTTTTGAAGTATCTTCATTTTATCAGATAAGTGAAATGGACAAGCAGTTCTTGTCATGTACTTGCTGCTTTTTAAAATTATCAGTAATAGTATAACTGTTGAAAGATGAACACACATCTGTCCATCCATCTTTGTGGTTGTTAGGTGCTGTCCAGTCAGGTCCAACTCATAGCAACCCTATGTACAAGAGAACGAAACACTCCCTGACACTGTGCCAGGCCAAGCACTTATTCGGTGCATCTCTGCTATTCATAGGGTTTTCAGTGGCTGTCTGTTTCTCGAGTGAGCTGCCAGGTCCTTCTCTCATTTTTGCTGTGCTGGAGATTGAACCCAGGGCCTGAGAAAGTGCCAGTTACTCTACCAACTGAGCTAAACCCCAGCCCATCCATCCATCTACCTATTAGTATGTAGAAAGTGATAACATTGATTAACATTTTTAAAAATATAGTATTTTAGATCCTATAACCTTGAAAATCTGTTTGTGGATTGTGTGAAGAAAATAAACTGCAAAATATGCTCCCATGTATAGCATAAAGAATTTCTGCAGGGCGTGGGTGGCACATGCCTATAATTCTAGCACTCAGGAGGCTGAGACAGGAGGATCACTAGTTTCAGCGCCAGCCTAGTCTTACATAGCAAGACCTTGTCTTCAGGTGAACAGAAAACAAGAAGTGCAGAACATGCTAGCTTACCTTGACACTGTCTCATGTTGGCGCTGGCCCTTTGGCATAGATTTTGTTCATATTCAAGTATATTTGATAAAGCAATGATTTTACCCATTTTTATAGTCAGGTTATTTAAATATTAAAATAGCTTCACTTTCCTATTGGTTTTTCTTAGATTGATATGGAGAGGAATTGATAACTGTAAAAATTAGATCTTAAAACTCTTCCATTGTAATACTTTCTGACCAGTAAATAAGTTGAATTCTGGTTTGTAGAAAACAGAGGTTGGAGCATAAAGAGCCTCTGGTACCCAATGGTAGATAAGACTGTAAGAGAAAAGAAAGAGTTTGGCAAGGTAAAATTCTAGCAGGAAATTATAGCTGTTTATATGTCTTTAAGAAGGACTTTTGGGAAACACTTGGGATGATTGCTAGCTGATAAGGATTATCGGAAGTTGCAGTTAGACTTTATCCAAATGTAGCAAGGCCTAAAATGTGGCATTTCTTTATAATAATGAGTAGGTAAAGAAAGGAAGGGCTGGGATTTAGCTCAGTTGGTAGAGCGCTGCGCTGCAGTCTCTGAGGTCCCAAGTTCTATTCCCAGCACCGCAAAAATGGGAGAAGGGCCTGGCAATCCACTCCCAAGGCAATCCCGAGACAGTCAGCCATCAAAAACCCTATGAGGGTCACTATGAGTCGGATACCGACTCAACTCGACAGCACCTAACAACAACAACTAACAAAGAAAGGAAGGACAGAAGGGAATAAAGCATACCATCTTCTGATGGATGTGCATGTATTACCCAGGCAGAGGAAGGCTGTCCGCATGACTGAAGTCACATTAACATTAGAGAGAAAGGTAGACAAGAGGGGCTTTTGAAGACCAAGAACACTCAGCCATGTTTTGAAATTAAGAAAAGGTGCTTCAAAGATGGAAAAAGCATCAGTTGCTGCAGATGTATCAGTAAGAGGATTGAAGAGAATTCATTGACCTTTTCAAGACATCACTTAAGACTTTTTCCAGTTATTTTTGAGAGTTTTAGAGGGCTTGGTTTATATTGTGGCTTTAGAAGTGATGTAATTGGTCAAGAAGTAGGAAACTCAAAATTAGTGACTGAAGTCAACTGTGCTTTAAACGTTTGAAAATGGTACATTTTCTTTTCACACAAAAAAGTGATATGTTGCCTTATAGGAAAGAGATTTTTTTAAAGAAAAATTTATTTTTACTATTAATACTTCTTCAAACTGGTGTATAACTCAGTGGTAGAGTACTTGCTTAGCATGAACAAAGTTCTAGATTTGATCCCTACTACTGTGAAAACAAATGTTGTTGTTGTTGTTAGGTGCTGTGGAGTCGGTATCCGACTCATAGCGACCCTCATAGGGTTTTCAATGGCAGATTGTTTCAGGATTGCCTTGGGAGTGGATTGCCATGTCCTTCTCCCATTTTTGTGGTGCTGGGAATTGAACTCGGGTCCTCAGAGACTGCAGCACAGCGCTCTACCAACTGAGCTAAATCCCAGCCTGTGAAAACAAATAGGAACCCTATAAAAATTAAAATAAAAAATACTTCTGTCTACTGAAATCTCCCAAGGAAATTATATTTCTGTTTACTACCTCACTACCAGCCAGAGGCTGAGAATTTTCATTAGAACAGTTTTGATTTCTTAACTTATAAATAAATGCAAAATATAGAAATAGGGATTTATAAGAAAAAATAATTGGAATGTTAAGGATTCACAACTGAGATTTATTGTCATGATTTGAAGGAATCCAAAAATAATGACCTTTGCTCCTTACCCAGATTCAGAAGTACTAGAGATGTAAGCCAAGGAGGAATCATGCAGGAATTTAAAATTATCTGCTTTAAAATTGATAAAATTTAGAGGGAAAATTCCATTTGTGTGATCACAAGAGATTACTAATACTTCACTGTTGAATTACAAATTTAACAAATTTGTCATTTAATATATTCTGCTTTAGGGGTGTTGTGCAGATCAAATAAGTAGTACTTCAGTGAGTTAAATGAATACAGTTAGAGCACATTTAGACACTACCTTAGGATTATTGTGCAGACCAGATAAAGCAGTACATTTAAAGCATATGGTAGTACTCAAGAAGTCTTACGTGGTTTTATAACCAATGTTGACTGGTCATTTTGATGAATTTCTTCTATAATTGACTAATATTGTCTTATTTTTCTCAATATTGGGATAATTTTTATTTTAAAATAACTTAGGTATTATATATCATTCATACTTTAGAAAATTCCACTTAATGTCTGCTCACTACCCTGAACAAGTATACCTAAGATACCATGCTCTACAATTTCCGTTTATCTTATAGAAGATTAGATATATAGGAATACAGTTTTTTTCTTAAGAAAAAAAAATGTTTCTCTAAACTATCTGGTCCCTCCTATGCAAATAAATATTAACCTTGGTTGTGAACAATAATTTGGGATTTTTAATAAAGAATATGTTTAGGATTACTACCTGAATCATAGGTTTTACCAGGCATAATTACAGGATGTTAGTATTATTTAATTATTTGATATGAATTTTAGAATTTAACTTTTTTTCCTGAAATGTAAACTCTCACTTTATGACAGGATTCCATCATATTTTTAGAACTGTCATCAGCTAGCAGTATACAAAACTCTGTTAAATTGCGTTCCTTTGGCCTAGGGATTTAGCCCTGTTCTAGAGTGCTTGCCTGGCCCTGGGTTCAATCTCCAGTACTGCCCACTGGAGCTGTTCCCTCCAAAAAGAGGTGTACCTTGCTTTTGCTTCGTAACGTCGTCTTGTCCTTTTCATGGTGTTGAGTTTTGTGCTGACAATGGTGCAAAGCAATTCTGAGTAAAAATGTGTTGATACTTTAGTGTGCACCAGTTAGGGATGGCACGAGATTGCACAGCATTGTTACAGTCTTCACCGTCACATACTTAAAGTTTCTTTTTTAAAGCTGATTTTAAGAATGTCCATCCATGATGGAGTAGGAAAAATATTTTTAAAACCACAAATTCGAGGATACATTTAAAAACATTCTATGAGAGGTAATCAGAAGTAAGCATAAAACACGTTAATTGCATTGTGAAATCTGATAGTCGGGCAGAAAAGCACTTGTGCAGTAGTTTGAAGTATTTTTGTTTCAGAGAATATTTCTTAAAGAACTGACAGTTTTAAATTTTGTTTATTTGGCAGACATTTTCTTACGAATGAATTTAGTTCATCATCAAGGAAAAAACTGACAATATTTGACAATATTTGTTGCTGGTGATAAAACTGGAGTTTTCAAGACAAGATTAGAATTTTGGAAAACTTATTACCTAGAGACTGACAGCTTTTCAGTATTTAATAAACTCATTTAAAATAAATTAGTGGTGAAATTAACAAATGTATTTTGAAATGGCACAGTGAAATATGTCAACATTAGAAAAATATGCCTAACTCTGACCTAATGTTTCTCAAATAACCAGTGCATGATAAATGTCTTGAAGCATAAAAGATTTAAAAAGTACAAGGGATAAATGGATTGTAATGTAATAGTTGGAAATGTTCATTGATATTGTTTTAGACTTTATGTGGCAGCTAACTTTTAAAGAAATAACACTCATCAAGTTTTGTTCTGGTATCACAGAATACCCATAATTATCTGAAAGGCTATTAAATATTTCCATTTTCCAACTACATATACATGCAATTATGTTCATGTGTAATAGACTTATAACTGTTAGAGTTAAATAAATTACAGCATAAATCTTTAAGTCTTTTTCGACTTTTTTTTTTTTTGGCAGTACTAGAGAATAGAACCCAGGGCCTCACATGTGTTTTGCAAGCACTCTACCACTGAGCTGCACCTGCAGCCCATGTTTTAATTAATTAATTAATTAATTAATTATTTTTTGCGACAGCATCTTGCTAAATTACACAGGCTGCCTTTGGCCTTGAACTCGCAGTTCTCCTACCTTAGCCTCTCAAGTCGCTGAGAGTACAGGTGTGCACCACCACACCTGGCTATCAGTTTTGATTTTTAATGTTAAATACCAGTGGAAATAGTGTAAACAAAAGCTCTTGATATCCTCACTAATTGTTAGTAGCGTAAAGGGTTTTTGAGAATTTATAGGTCTAGAGGAATCAACATAATTTAGGAGACAAGAAAACATCATAATAAAAAAATGCACATGTTTTAGCTTAAAGCAAGCATGTCCAATCTGCAACTCGTGGGCCAGGACAGGTAGTATTATGATTTTGTGGCCCCAGAAAATCTTTTACTATCAGGTATTTTTTAGCATTTTTTTCTGTGATCTCCCTTTATTACATATTTGCACTATATTATATAGTTTAATTTATGTGTGGCCCAAGACAGTCCTTTACTCAATGCAGCCAAAAGATTAAACACTCCTGGTCAAGCAATACCTTTGATATCAAGTATTTCTCAAATGACAGTGTTAACATAGATTTTGTAGTCATCACACTTAGTATTATTTGAAGTCATATTATTTTGGGACTTTTCTAAATCTTTCTTTTTATTTTATGTATTTAAAATACGGTAGAGGAAGCCAAATATGAAATTAAATATTACTTGCAAAATAATAGGATTTTTTTTGAAATTTAGTTTTTCTCAATTCTACGTGGTCTCGTGAACAAGCTCAATAAGTTATGTATAAGAATATGTTTAATGTTAATGCGAGATATTCTTGGTGTCTTATAGAGTGACTATTTCGTGCTAGAGTTACATGGACGTTTTATTTTTAAAACCTGTAATAGTTTAGAGTCCATTGCCACTTTAGATCACATGTGGAGGTTAATTCAGTATAACGGGCATCTTTTGTGTGTTAGTGATAATTGTTTATCCTTCTGCCATGTAACTAATGCATGATGGCTCTAAGATTGGTGAAGTTTCTGATTTTTATTTTTTCTGTCAACAGATAATCTCAGTGATACCTTAAAGAAACTGAAGATAACAGCTGCCGACAGGACTGAGGATAGTTTAGAAGGATGTTTGGATTGTCTGCTTCAAGCTCTGGCTCAAAATAGTAAGTTTCATTATGTTTACTCAAATTTCAAATAAAAATGAACAAATCAGCAGTCATTCATAAGTTGGTATGTAGTTAAGCACATTAACTTGTATTCACATAACTTGAATTCTTTCAAATCCTATTCCTGAACACTGAGATTGTTTTCAGTGTTCAACCCTCCTACCTACTGCCCACCCCAAAAGTACTCAAAGCCAAACTGATAGGCCGAAAGAAAGGAGGAATTGATTGTTGGTGATGACATTTCTGCTGGTCCCAGAGAGGGGCCATTATTTCATTCTTAACAGATAAGCATCGTAGGTGTGTGTGTGTGTGTGTGTGTGTTTTATTTCTGAACACCTACATTTGTGCTTTTAAAAAAGACTGTTTAGATGTGGGGATAGTGGAGAGGAGAGAGGAGGAATAGAAGAGAGAGTTTAAAACAATGTTTTCTGAGATCTTTTCACCTTTTAAAATAATTTTATTTTTAAAATCATATACATGCCTAGATTAAATGAAAGAACCATCAGCAATCATTCAAAAATTTCTTGAAACTTACATAAGACTTGATGGTCAGTGTTGTGGCAAATAATACCAAGGATAGAAATCACACAATTCTTGATTGACGAATACATTGCATTGTTGCATTTGATTTAACATATTCCTTTTCAAGAATTCCTGTATTATCACAGTGAGTGGATAGGTATAAAATGATTTTCATTTGTTCTCTTAATTTTGCTTGGTTACACTATATTTCTGTTTAATTTTTCCATTCTCTTATCATGGAATCATATAGCTGACAATTCAAGGAAGAGTATCCAAGGTGTGATCCAATATGAACGTTTAGATTTCTTAAAAAATGTATTAGAGTAAAAGACACATTGCCATTAACCTCCTTCAGAATCCTCCCCTGGTTCTGATCACACTCATCCCATCATTCTGGCCACTTTCTGAAGCAGTTCTGAAAGTCGTCTTTTGTGGTATCTTTAATTGCATTATCGTGGCTGCCTCATTGTCCTGAGTTAGTTCAAAATGTTTACCTTTTGTAGTCATTTTGACTTTTGGGGAAGAGCTAGCAGTCAGATAGTGCCAGATCCAGTGAATAAGGTGGGTGAGGACACACTGTACTGTTTATTTGGCAGAAATTGCCATACCAGAAGCATTGTTTGTGATCGTGATTTCGGGCCATTTTAAAAAACACCTTTTCTCAGTCATAGCTCAGAGCTGTAGCTCACTGACTTCACCACAGAAGTTGAAACTTGTCACACTGTTACTGAGGTTCAGTGTACCGCTGGTGGCTTCCAGTATTGACGATCCTGCCTCATCACTGGGTGGCACTGGCTAGCATCATTCACCACAGTTTTGATCACACCTTCTATGTTGTTAAGGTTTCAGTTTCAAGCACCTAGAGATGTTACTTCTTTTTGTTTTCTATTTTTTAGCAAGCTCACTAGAAAAGCTAAAATAATTGATTACAGTATTTATCATCAATTGTTGGGGTTTAGCTCAAGCCTGGCAGAGGTGAGAGCCTTGTCCAGACACCACGTGGGTATCTGGGACCCACTGAACCGGGTTGGTGTTATGGCCGGTGGCGCCAATGAAGGACCTCGGGAGACCTTCAACAGGGAAGACAGGAAAGGAAGGTTTATTGGGTGCTCCCCAAGTGGGGTGCAACAAGCAAGCAACCCCTAAGCAAGTGCTGTAAGTGCTGGCTCTAAGCCTGCAGCATGGAACGCTGCAGGCTGAGTGCTGGAACAGCTCAGCCTTAAAGGCACAGCTACAAACAGCCGGTGTTCTGCTGGGCTGGAGGTCAGTTGGTCTTGACTCTAGCAGCTCGCCTTCTCTGCCTCTCTCTTTCCCAGGGATGGGAGGAATTGGGAGGCTCTTCATGGCTTGATTGTAGCTTTCAGTGCTTCAGGGCCCCTGGTCTTGACTGCGTCGGCTTGCTTGAAGAGTCCACTGAAGTAGGGAGTGCTGGTCAAGGTGATGGGGTTCAGTTGGCAGTTGAGGGACAGTCAGAAGTGGTAGGGGGAAGGGAGAAGTAGTAGGGGAGAAGCGGGTCCGGGAGCCCTGCTTATATAGGGTCCTGGAGGGGCATGTGACTGGGATTAGCCAATCAGGGCACACACCTGACAGTTACTGCAGATAAACTGACATAACTGCCAGGTAGGGACAGTATCTAGGGACAGTATCTAACGAAAATGCCAAGGATAGCCAATCAGGATTAAGGTAGTTAAGGCAGGCCAGGCTGGTCAGTCGCCATCTTTGCTCATTCGATGGGAGGGGCAGGTGTGAGTGAGTAAGATGTGGCCCTGGGGTCAACTAGGGGTCAGCCCCTCAGGCTATTATGGGGTAGATTTATGGGTAGTTATGGGGTAGATTTAAAAAATCCCCAACAATCAATAAAGTACATTTTAAACCAAACCTGTGGTGGTTTTTCTCATCACCATGACAGAAACAGGGGCTGGGATTTAGCTCAGTTGGTAGAGCACCACTCTGAGGTCCGAGTTCTATTCCCAGCATCACAAAAATAGGAGAAGGACGTGACAATCCATTCCCAAGGCAATCTTGAAACAATCAGCCACTGAAAACCCTATAAGGGTCACCACTATGAGTCAGACATGACTCGATGGCACCTAACAACAGCATGACAAAAGCAACTTAAGGAAAGAAGGATTAGTGTAGCTCCTGGTTTCTGTCCATCATGATGCACATGTGTGATGTAGCAGAACTATTCAATTTATGGCCCCTGGAAGTAGAGAGAGAGGAAGAAACTGGGGACAAGGAAAGCCTTCAAAGAGATACCCCCAGTGACCTGCTTCCTTCTAAAGTGGCCACCACCTCACAAAATAACACTACCAGCTAGGGACCAAGGGTTCAACACATGAGCCTGGGCGGGACATTTCAGATGCAAGCATAACATAGCCTTGGAAATTGTGTTTCAGTAATGCTCTTTGCTTTTAGAGATTTTAACTCTACCAAGCTATGTAACCTCAGAGATGAGAGGAATTTGCAATAAGAGGATTACATAAGGCTCATGCTGGTAAAGAAAAAGAACAGGAAAGGAGACTATCTAAGGCTATGTTATCCATTATAGTAGAAATGTTACTATTTATAGTTAATAAAATTAAAATGAGCATGAAGTTTCTCTTTTACTTTTCAGAAGCTTGGCAGGTGACTGGAGGATCACAAATGTAAAACATTCCCATGACCATAAAAAGTTCTTTTGAATAGCACTGGTTGGCATCTAGAAAGAACCACATAATGGCCTGATTTTTACAAGTGCCTGTATAGACAACTTTGTATAATAACATAATTATTCTAAGTAAACTGAGTATCTCAAATTTATTTTGTTTTCAGTTGCCTGTTTTTTGCTGTGTTAGGAAAAAATATTTTAAGGGACTATTTACTTTATAAACTGAAGGATGTAAAGGTGATGGCCTTGGTCACGTGGGAGATACTGAGTCTTCCTCTGGAAAGAATGGAAGAGAGATGAAATTGAAGAAGAGAATGAAAAAAGGGAAAAAATGTATAGCTTTTTAAAAGAAGAGATTCAAGAAATTCTGAAAAGGGCATAATTGTTAGGTTTAATTTCAAACCCATTGTGGGCTTATTCATTGAACCTGTTTCTTGAAAATGGTCTTAAAATTGTATATCATAAAATCTTAAGGCCAGTAACTACCAGGTGTTTAACCAACTCAACAGAATACCAGCTTAACTAATGACTTCTCAGAAAGGGAAGAAGTATATTGTTAACAGTCTGAAGTAGAATCTGTGATTGTTCTTCTGTCTAAGAATACTGTTAGAAAAGAATTTGACCTGTGGGAAGGAGTTGGTACAGATGTTCAGTCTTCGTCTTAAAAGTTGTGTGTGTCAGTTGGGTACCTGCTGTGTGTTGGCACTGGGCTTGGGTCTGTATCTGCTGTGTGATCTATCCTGTAGCTCCAAGAGGAGCTACCATTTATTTTAAAGGACAAGGAGATAGATTTATCAAGGTTATTTTCGTTGTTGTGGCAGGATCCAGAGTTCAAATTTGAACTCCTAGTTAACAAAGTAAAAAACTATATTCTTTCTACTAAAATGATGATTTTTACTCAAATTGTACATTGAGAAATGGTTCTGAGAAGCTAGGTTTTAGCTGGGCGTCGTGGCACATGCCTATAATCCCAGCAACTAGGGAGGCTGAGGCAGGAGAATTGCAGATTTGAGACAGAAGCATCTTGCATAACTTAGGGAGACTCTGACTCAAAAAATTAAAAATGGGCTGGAGACATATCCAAGTTGCAGAGCAATTACAAAGTATATTGGAGGCTCTGGGCTCAACCCTCAAGTATCTTGCAAGAAAAAAAAAAAAGCAGCTGGGTTTTAAAATCATGTGTTAAAATTTTGGTCTTTTTTTTTTTTCCCCAGTACTTGGGGGTTGAACCCAGGGCCATACTTTGCAAGAGCTCTAACCACTGAGCTGCACCCCCAGCCCATTTTTTATTTTTTATCTTGAGACAGGATCTTGTAAGTTACACAGGCTGCCTCTGGCCTCAAACCTGCAGTCTTCCTGCCTCCTCCTCCCAAATTGCTGGGATTATAAGCATGAGGTACTGTGTTAGCCAAAATTTTGCTTTTTCACCAGATGCCATGGCACATGCCTGTAATTCAGTTGACTCAGGAAGCTGAGGCAGGAGGATTATGAATTCAAGGCCAGAGGCAGCTTTCCACAATTTAGCAAGACCTTATCTCAAGATAAAAAGTTTTAAAAGGGGATTGGAGGTGCAGCCCAGTGCCAGAGCACTTACCTAACATGTGTGTGGTCCTGCGATCAACTCCTCAGCACCACACACAAAAAATTACTTTTTCTTTAAAATAGTTATAAATTTTGTTATTAAAGAAGAGGATAGACTTTCTTTTCCCTTCATGTGTCAACTAATGCATTTATTTTATAGATGTTTATGTATATATTTCATAAAAATAAACATTTTTAAACCAGAAATGAAATAAACATACTAATTAGATGTTTATTTTCTAAAGTTGTTTATACTTCAAGAAAGTGTTCCATCGCTACTCTGTCCTCTTAAAAATAAAATCATAAGACATTTAATTTACTGAATTTATAGTTGCTTTTTTAAACTGAGACTTTTTTTTTTAAGTGTTGCTATCAGATATATTTAAGTGATACTTTACAGATTAAAGCTGGGTAAAATCAAAATATATCCTCATTACATTTTGAAACAGTTACAATAATTTGTCAACAGTTGCCATTTCACAACAGTTAGAAAACAGGAGTTGATACAAGTTGAACAAAAAGGTACTGTTTCCTCCTTAGGAAATAAACATAGGTAACAGAAATAGATACACATACACACATAACATTACCTTTAAAATTGAAAGTGGTTAATTTACTTTTATATTATAAAAAAATATTTCCCTATGGTCCAATTACTGAAAAAGCACAAAGGCTGAAAAAAGAAAACCCCACTTGCCGGTTTAAAAAAATACATATTGTCTCAGTAGATCTATTTATTTAACTGATGGTAAAGTTATATTTTATAAGGACTCTATATTGAGACCTTCTAATTTCTTAATTCTTCTTAGTGTCAGGTGTTTTAACTAAAAATATTAGTTTGCATCAGAACTACAGTTGATCAAGAAAGATAGATTTCTCCATTTTGCACAAATATAAGGTGGTAATGGATGTAGTGGAAATTAAGTTTCAATTTTTAATTTATAATATACAAAGTCATCATTGGAAAGGATATTTCTAAAGGAAATAACAATTTTGAAATATCTACACTATGTAGATTTAGTATATTTAAATTGTATATTACAAATAATTATAATCTGAAATCAGAATTTTTACTTTGGTATGTGACTTAAGTGTAGTTTCTGTCTTTCCTTCCTTTCTTACCTCCCTTCCTCTCTCTTTCTCCTCTTGTACTTTCCTTCTTTTGTTTTTGAGGTACTGGAGGTTTAACCCAGGGCCTTGCACTTGCATGCTTTGCAAGTGCTGTACCACTGAGCTGCACCCCCAGTGCCCCCCTTTTTTTTCCCCCCGTTTTTGAGACAGCATTGCTAAATTACACAGACTCCGTCTGGTCTCCAACTTCTGATCCTCCTGCCTCTGTCTGCCCAGTCACTGGGATTACAGGCGTGTGGCACCGTGCTCGGCTCCTACTTTCCTTCTTAAATGTAGTATTTATGTCAGTTTTAAGAGACAGAAGATTTGAATACTTGCTAGGAAAGTATTCTATGGAAAACATTTTGTTTAAGCAAGCATTTTGTGTAAATAAACATCTGATCTAAATTAATAAGAGGTATTCATTCACCCATATAAATACTTAACATCTTACTTTTAAAATGTTTTTAGTAACTATATGAGTGCCACTAGCCCAGAAATCAGCCTGATTTTTCTGGTTTCTTTTGATTCAGATTATAGTTAGATGATTCTTTTTCATGATTATTTGGAAATTTAAAGCACTAGGCTCCCTGCTTTTTCCCTAAACATTAAGACAGTGTTTGCCTTTGTCCTTAGAGAATGTGGAATCTCAAGCACCTTGCAAGAGAAACTACTAGCTTAAATTAAAAATGCAAAAGCAAGAAAAATTAACATTCTATTCATAATAAATATTCTATTAACTCTGTCCCATTTGAAAGCATGAGTCCAGTTCTTTTTTGCTAAGAGAACTGTACAACAATGCCAGCATGGTCACCAACAGCTGTAAACTCTTACTGGAAAGTCGAGCTGTTTTTCTGTGCCTCATTGTCTCATTTTCTTCTGTATTTTAAACTTCCTTTTCCTTTCCTCCCGTCCCATCCCTTCTCCTTTTTTCTTTTCCTTAGTACCAGGATATTAAACCCAGGGCCTCGCACATGCTAGTTAGGCGAGTGCTCCACCCCTGAGCTGCACCCCCAGCCCTTTCTGTACTTTTTATTTAGAGATAGATTCTCACTAAATTGCGCATGCTACCTCTGGCCTCAAACTCATGATCTTCCTACCTCAGCCTCCCATATCCCTGGGAATACAGGCATGTGCCACAGCTCTCACCTTGTATTTTAACTCTTAAGTTTCCTTAGTTAACTTGCCTGGTGGCAATTCCTAGTTCATACAGAAATTATGTAATTGTTTAGTTATTTCTATGGAATAACTGAGAGCCATTACAAATTTACCTATTGTATTTATTAGGGTTCTCTGCAGAATGAATAGAATCTCAATCTCTTCCTCTCTCTCTGTCTCTCTCTCTCTCTCTCTCTCTCTCTCTCTCTCTCTCTCTCTCTCTCTCTCTGTGTGTGTGTGTGTGTGTGTGTGTGTGTGTGTAATTATAAAAGAAGATTTATTAGATTGGATGCTGGGTGGACCAGTAATGGTCATCTGCATGCTGAAGAGGCAGAGAACCCATTAGCTGCTCAGTCTAAAGAGCTAGAAGTCTCAGAACAAGACAGACCATTGACACAGTCACAGTCTGATCCTGAAGTCCTAGAAGTTTGCTGCAGAGACTCTGGTGTGAGTCCATGTTGAAAGACTGAAGAAGCCAGAGGCTGATGTCCACTGGCAGTGGCAGCGGCAGTAGTTGCTTTCACAGGCTAGCTGCCTTTTTCTTCTTCTACTTTATTTCATGTGAGCTCCCAGCCTATTAGATGGTGATGCCCACCTTCAGGGCAGGTCTTCCCCCCTCATTTGTTTTCCCACATGCCAGTCATCTCTGGAAACACTTCACAGACACCTAGAAGTGTGCTTTACTAGTCGTAGGCATCTCATTCTAGTCAAGTTCACAGACAAGACTATCACACTTATCATTAAGGCAAAAATATTTTAGTATCTAATTGCACATTCATAATCTTATAACACTCAACTGTTGAATTCTTAGTTTATTTCCTCGGCCTTAGGTATTTCCTAGCCCTTGTTCTTTGTTTGTTCTGTTTGTTTTTGGTTTCCATCTGGGCTATAATCCTAAGCATACCTATTAATTTATGCAAGCTGCTTATGTAGATTACTCCATATATTTTCTCTAAGTGTAAGAACATTCTGTCTTTATTTACTTTTAGTCTACTTTATGACTTTAATATTCCTAAACAGTTTTACCTTTAAGTGTAAAAGAAGGCATGGCCGAAGGGCTGAAAAAATTCTGAGGAAAAACAGCTGGAGAAGGCTCTAGCCATTTGGCTACCAAGGGCTCTCACCTTTGCAGCTCTCTAAGCTGGAAAGCCCTCTTGTGTTATCTCTCTAACCTTTGGTACAGACTCTGCCTATATGCAGCGTGCAGAGCATGCTGACATAAATAGTAAATAACCCTTCCCTGTCTCACAAGAAAATATATTTTAACTCACTTCTCCCCTGACTCATGAGAATGTTTAATGTTATGTTAAGAGCCAAATAAAAAGAGCTTGAGACACTCACTCGGGTAGTGTACCCAAAGGCACTGACCCCTCCCCCCAGCATCTCCCTCACACTTTTGGTATCTGAGTGGTTAATTTCTCTCATCCTTCAACCCCATGCTGCTAAACAGATGTGGCATTCAAGTAGCAAAGTTACTTGGTAAGTAAGGGGCTGTGAATTTTGTCAACTGTTTTCCAATAGCCCTGCTAAGTCTGCAGTTATTAATGTGAACTGTTGCTGCTGTTTGGAGAAATGAAAAATTATTTTACTGTATTTTTTCATAGCATTATCTAGAATAGACTTTACTTTTTAAAATCTCATTATCAAAAGCACCACAAAAGCTGTTTCCCTTGCAAGCTAAATTCATTGTTGTTTATCTTCTTTACTTTTTTTTTATATTATATGCCTCTTAGTTATTGTGTCCATTATTCATGAAAGTTTATGACTGGTGCTAATGATATACTACCAGAGACTCAGCTTTTACCAAATGAAGGTAGCACTTGAAGAATATATGAGAATCTCAACTAGTCAACTAAAAGGACATTGACAGTGCCTGGTGAGCTGAGACTCCTGGTTTACCAGATTCAGGTGGCAACCACCTGAATCTGAATCTTTCCACATATTTTCTAAAAATCCATATAGATCAATAAGAACATCAGATAAAACTACCTAACCATAATCTATGCCTTCATTATAACTAGGAGGCATATTTCAAATTATTGTTAGTGTTGTTAGATGCCATCGAGTCATGTCCCATTCATAACAACCCTCATAGGGTTTTCAATGGCTTATTGTTTTTGGATTGCCTTGGGAGTGGATTGCGACATCCTTCTCCCATTTTTGCGGTGCTGGGAACCAAACCCAGGACCTCAGAAACTGCAAAGTGGCACTCTACCAACTGAGCTAAATCCCAGCTCTCAAATTATTAGAGCAGTAAATATCCAAATCTAGCCTACTCAATTTCAGAGACTACTTGAGAGTTCAGTCAAGACTGTAGAGACTACGTAGAAAAGAGGAAGGTAGACTGGGGTACCGGGAGCTGAAGGGAGATAGCATAGCAGTTAAAATTGCTTTTAGAAAAACAAACTGCCCTAGTAGAAAAATTCTAAAATCTAGTCTTAGATTAGATTAGAGCATTGACTACTTAAACATAGTGAGACTCCATCTCAAAAAAACAAAAGTATGTACTAGCCCAATGTGGTAGGTCAGGAGAGTACAATTTTCAAAGACTAAGGAATTATTCCTCCTTGTATACTTGGTGGTAAAAAAGCAGGAAGCAAGAAGGAGAACTATTGTGTTCCATAGAAATAAGAACATCACAAAATTATTGAAGGCATTCTTTAGTTTCAGGTCAGAAGTGGGAGCTTTTGACCAAAAAACCTGGGTGTTCATCTCAAAAAATTATACAATGAATAAGAAATTTCAGAAGAGTTACATGCAAAGATGTTATAAGGAAGAAAACAGAACAAAACATTTTAGCCATTAAAATTTTTCTTTCTATGGAAAACTAACTGTGAAGCAGTTGTCAAGAACATAATATTGTAACCTATATTAAATCATCTTTATGTAAGCCATTACAAATATGAAAAATAAAAACAGTCAAGTCATAAATCTAGAAATTTAGAATTTAAGTAGATAAACACCAGGAAGATGCTAAGGTAGAGTTAACAATAAGAAATTGAAGAACATGATAGTCATTTTAGAAATTGAAACTAAATTATGAAGCATCAAAGGAAGAGTAGAAGTGACTGAAAAGAGAAGGAAAGAAGTGAAAGACAAAAGAAAGAAAACAAAAATCAGAGAGGAGATGATCAATGTTGAAGATAATCAAAAAGATCCAACAACATATGTAACAGAAGTAATATTTAACATTATAAACTTCCTATAAGTAAAGGAAGACCAGAGTCTATGTATTAAAAGGGCCCACTAGGTGAAAATTGGCCAGGAATGCTTAACTGAAATCTATTGTATAGTAAAACTTTTGGATTTGGGGGATGAAAATATTTCAAAGTCAAAAATTCTTTGGGTTTCCAGGCAAAAAGATCGTTACTTTAAAATGAAAGAAAATCAGATTGGCATCAGACTTCTCTACAGCAGTCTACATTTCAGTAGTGATATTTTTAACTCAAGGAATAAGAACTTTACAGTGAATCAAGCTGCTCAGTAAGTATCAAAGCTATAGAAAAACCATGTTAAACATAGAACTCAGGGAGTACTGTTCTCACAGAGGAATTTTCCAGGTGTCCTGATATGGTCACCACATTCCTATATCTGTTGAGCATTTGAAGTATGACTAATCTGAATGAATGTGTGCTTTTAGTATAAAATATGTACCACATTTCAAAAAGTTAGCACAAAAAATTGTAAATTGTTATTTATAGTTTTTAAAATATTGATTACATATTGAATCTCATTTTTAAAATTCAAGGAAATATTTACAAGTATTTTATTTGCATTGAAGCTTTAGGTCAGCATTTCTTGTATTATGGGTCATGGGTGGTCAAAGTGGGTTTAAGAGTTTGCCACCAAATTTAATATGATGGAAAATGCAGCTTAGAAGCAAAATAATAATAGGTAAATATAACTGGGTTATTCAGTATAAGAAGAGATTTTAAAAGACTCATTATTCTAGGGTTAGGTTTTTAGGAGGCAGTATGGAGAGCCCAAGATATGTACTGTATGCTTAATCTAAAGCAGAAAGGAAAAGACAGTAAACAGCCACATTTATTCATGCCCAGTAATTTGTTGAAGAGAGCATGGAAAGGCTTGAATCTGACTAGTAGAATGAGAAAGACCATCTTGAAATCCCTAAGTCATGAAATTAGTAACACAAGCCATATATAACTATGATTCTGTATGCCATTTGGCTCTGACATGCTTTGAAGCATGTACTTAATGGGAGGCAAAAAAGAATCTCAGTCTGTGCTGTCTCCAGAGTGAGATAAGCCCCCACTGGTATTTGCAGTTAGTGGTTGAAGACTTGGCAGAGGATTGGGGTTTGCTACTATTAGCTAATAAATGTTACCATTTTTGTTTCTTAAGTTTGCCAAGTTTGAAAAACTTCTTATGTTCCTGCTATGGTTTGAATGTGTCCTTCAAAGGTGGTGTTTTGGTAAATGAATCCCCAAGGCAAGCGTTGAGAGGTAGGATCTTTAAGAGGGCTCTGCCCTCATGAGTGGATTAATGCTGTCATTCTGGGAATGGGTTCCTGATAAAAGAATGTGTTCAGCGCCCTTCCCTGTTTTCTCTTGCACCAACTTTCTTCTGCATTCCACCGTAGGATGATGCAGCATGAAGGTCCTTGCTAGATGCAAGCCCTTTGACCGTCCAGTATCCAGAACTATCAGAGATTAAGCTCTCTTCTTTATGAATTACCTAGTCTCAGAATAAAATGTATTAAAATGTTTCCTAATAGAGTAAATGTATAAACGAAAAATGATTTGAAATGATGCTGTATACCAAATATATACTGAAAAAAATTGCCATCCTCAATACTTATCATTCCAGTACTGACTTCCTGTTGCTACAGTTAGTTATAACTACAGTTAGTTATAGGTAGTCTGTGGCTATGTACTTGATTGAAGTTAACTGACTTCTCTAATCATGTACAGTAGTTTCCCATTATCAGCAGATCCTGTAGTTAACTGCAGTATAAAAATATTAAATGGAAAATTCCAGAATATAACTTTTAAGTTCCATGCCTTTTATAGTAGTGGCATGAAATTTTGCGCCATCCCTTCTAGCACCTGAATCATCCCTTTGTCCAGAGTATCCATGCTACATATGCAGCTTGGCTGTTAGTCATTCAGTAGCTGCCTCAGTTGTAAGATCAACAGTTTATCAGATCATCTGTCTTATCTGATTGACTGTTGTAGTATCTCAGCACATATATTAAAATGACCCTTACATTACTTAATAATGGCTCCAAGGGCCGGGGTTTAGCTCAGTTGGTAAAGTGCTTCTTGGCACTTTATGAGGCTCTGGGTTTGATCCCCAGCACCACAAAAATGGGAGAAGAACCCTACAGCCCACTCCCAAAGCAATCCCCAAACAACCAGTCATTGAAAACCCTATGAACAGCAGAGAAGCACTGACATGGTGCCAGGCATGGCACCGTGTCAGGGAGTGTTTCATTCTGTTGTACACAGGGTCTCTATGAGTTGGACTCAATGAGTTGGACAGCACCTAACAACAACAACAGTAATGAATGGCTCCAAATTGCAAAGGTTTTGATGCTGGCCATTTGGGTATGTCAAAGAGAAGCCACAAACTGTTTCCTTTTAAGTTAAAGGGCAAATGTTCTCAACTAAATAAGGAAAGAAAGAAGTCATATACTGGTGTTGCTAAGGTCTGTGCCAAGAACAAATCTTTTATCTATTAATTGTGAAGAAGGGAAAAGAAATTGGTATTAGTTTTGCTTTTGTACCTCAAACTCTGAGTTAGGGACATAGTTAAGATAGAAAAGACACCAGTACAGTGGTTCACACCTGCCATCCCAGCGACTCGGGAGGCAGAGACAAGAGGATCATAGGTTGGAGGCCAGGGCCAGCCTGTGAAACTTAGTGAGACCCTATCTCAAGACAAAAAATTTAAAAATGGGGTGGAGGTGCAGCTAAGTGGTAGAGCACTTGGAATCTGTGTTCCTAGCAAGAGGCAGTGAAAAGCCAAGACAGTGAGCCCCAGTCTCTGGAAGAGTTCTGGAGACCGGCCCAGGGTTCAAGAGCCAAGGATCTCAACCCCTGAAGCACGCAGTTTTCCAACACTGCGTGTTGTTTAATCCATTCCTTATTGGTCAGTGATGCTCCTTTTATCATGTAATAACCACATGTTGTTAGGTGCCATCGAGTCAGGTCTGACTTAGCGACCCTGTGTACAACAGAATGAGACTCTCCTCTGTGCCATGCTTGGCACTACGTCAGTGCTTCTTTGCTCTTCATAGAATTTTAGATGGCTGATTGTTTTGCAATTGTTTTCAGGAGTGGGCTGCCAAGTCCTCCTGTTTTTAGGGTGCTAGGGATCAACCCAGGGCTTCAGCGTATGCAGAGCAAGCACTTCACCGACTTATCATTGCATCAGTTTCTGGGTTTTATTCTGTCCCATTTACCTGTTTGTTTTTGTGTTATTACTATGCTATTTGAATTACGGTAGTTTTATAGAAGAAGTTTGTCTTTGTAAGCTGTCTTACAATTTTTCTTTTTTTTTTTTTTCACTATTTTCAGGTATTTGTTATATTGAGAAGTTTTAGAAATACTTTATATCATTGCTGAGAAATCATATTGGAATTATAATAAGCCATAAATTAATTTGGGAAGAATTGAAAACTTCTCAATATTTTGTCTACACTCTAAGAACATACATTGTATCTTCTCTACTGAGGCCTTCTATTTACATATCTGTAAGATTGTGTGATTTGGCTCATGTCCTTCCCATGCATTTCTTTTAGAAATAATTCTTATGTATTTTATGTTGTTGCCAGTGGATTATTTTCCCATTATAACATCTGAGTGGTTGTTGTTGATCAATTTGAAAACTATATTGATTTTTATATTTTGATTTGTGTTCCTCCACTTTTTGAACTATTTGTTAAAATGGTTTGCTTGTTTGTAGTCAGACCTTCCACAAACTGATCCCATTACTCCTCCTTTCCCTTGTACTAATGCTGACTTACTTTTCTGGCTTGAATTTCCAGCAAAGTAGTAAATGACAACAATATAGTTGCCATTGCATTTTACTTTCTGATACTAATGGCAGTCCTGATGCTTCCGCATTAAATACATCATCTCTGGATTTTATGCAGAAGTCACTTTTCATTTTAAGAAAATAATTCTAGTTAAAGAATTTTTTTTTTCCCGGTACTGGAGATTGAATCCAGGGCCTCGTGTTTGCATGCTCTGCAAACGCTGGACCACTGAGCTGCACTCTCAGCCCATTTTGTTACTTTTTGAGACAGGGTCTCTCTAAGTTACACAGACTGCCTCTCGTCTCAAACTTGCGATCCACCTGCCTCCGCCTCCCAAACCACTGGGATTACAGACGTGCACCACCGTGCCTGGCAAGAATTTTATTTTTTAAAAAAATCAATTGTTTAAGCAATAAATCCTCAGCCAAATCAGTTAATATAAAAAATAGTAAATCTCAGAAAGGTGTCATAGTGTATATCCATAATCCCAGCGATTTGGGAGGCTGAGGGAATTTGGAAGGCTGCATTTGAGGCAAAGGCAGCCTGTACAACTTCTTAGTGAGAACCAGTCTCAAAATAAAAAAGTTCTTTTAAAAGAGGACCTGGGGTACAGCTCAGCATTTGCCTAGTATGCATGTGGCCCTGGGTTCAAACTGCTCCCCGACTGAATACTGAAAAAAATAGGAAATCTCTGTGTGTGTTTGTTATTGTAAAGCTTATAAAAATTAATTTTGAGCCAGACATTATGGCTCACACCTATAATCCCATTGACTTGGGAGACAGAGGCATGAAGATCACAAGTTTGAGACCAGAGGCAACCCGCATTACTTAGTGCGACCCTGTCTCAGAATAAAAAGTAAAAAAATGGGCTGGGATTGCAGCTCAGTGGTACAGTGCTTGCAAAGCATGTATGTGTGAGACCCTGGGTTAAACCTTCCAGTATCACCTTTTT